>ML815281.1:72251-89416 GCA_009831015.1 Picea engelmannii
GATCTAATATATCTCAAGCATGTTCTTGCAACTAGAATTGTTGATGATATTACCAGGTTGTACAAGTTTGACAAATTTGGGTCATTATCTTTTCCATCAATTTTTGTTTCTCATAGCGATTACTTGAGTAAACTTTCGCATGAGATTTTTGGTCATCTAAACTATCGCTCAATGCAGCAACTATGTATTCAACAGATGGTGACTCGTATTCCTCTTGTTTCATGCATAGATGGTGTTTGTGCTAGTTGTGTTCTCGAAAAACATCAACAGGACAATTTTGGAAAACGTGCATCTTGGCACGCCTCAGGCCCTTTGCAACTTGTTCATAGTGACTTATGTGGTCCACATTCTTCTCCTTATTTTTATGGCTGCAATTATTTCTTAACTTTCATCGATGACTTTTCCAGACGCACTTGGGTTTACTTCTTAAAACTTAATAGATAATTTTTTGACAAGTTTATGGCCTACAAGGCCCTTGTAGAAAAGGAATCTTGACATCAAATTCAAAGATTAAGAACATATAATGGAGATGAATATGTGAAAAATAATTTTACAAGTTACTACACTACACAGGGCATCCAAAAGAAACAAATTGTTCCATATACACCATAACAAAATGATGTTGCTGAGAGAAACAACCACACATTAAAAGAAATGAATAATTGTATGATCGAATCTAATGGATTAAGTATAAATTATTGGGCACAAGTCATCAACTATGCAAATTACATAGTAAATCATACTCCCACAAAGGCTCTTAAAAATATGACACCGGAAGAAGCATGGACTAAAAATAAATGAGATGTAATTAACTTCTGTGTATTTGGTAGTATAGCATGGACTCACATTCCTAATGAGAAAAGGAAAGCATTTCAACCTAACAGTGAGAAGTGTATATATGTTAGTTATTCTGAAGATGTCAAAGGTTATAGACTTCTTTAACCACATTGTAATGAAATTATTGTTAGAAGAGATGTTAAATTTGATCTCTTGGCCTATGAGCCTAATTCAACTATTCTTCCATCTTCGACCTATGAGCCATCTTCAACGTTTGTGCCTTATTTTGTTCCTATTTTGGTTTCTTATTCAGATGATTACAGTGAGGATGAAAATCCACCTCTGCCTACTCACCTTTGGCCTCCAGATGAGTCCATTGAACCTGAACCAACACTAGACTCCCAAACCCACTCAGCTAGATTCAACAACTAATGGTGACAAATGAACAAAATCTAAAAATAAGACTGACATACATTGCAACTTTTGTGGGAAAGATGGTCATGATGAGTCCAAATGTTTTAAGAATATTGAAGCTTCAGAAGTAGTGATGAAGAAGCAAAATATCAATATTGATTCTAATTCTTCTTCTTCTTCTCATGGACATGCACTTTTTGCTTCTAGTTTCTCCTTCAATGCAACTTCTACTTCTTCTTATGATGAGTGGCTTATTGATTATAGAGCATATTATCATATGGCTAAGGATAAATACATATTTTCTACTCTAAATGAATGTACCACCAGTAAAATATTTGTTGGTGATGATAGATCTCTTATTGTTGTAGGATCCAAGACATTTCAAGTAGATAATGGTCATTTCAATGATGTATTATGTGTTCTAAGTCTTTCCTGTAACCTTCTAACAATATATGAAATCACTCATTCAGGTGAAGGTAAGACCGTAGATTTTTCACCTCACCAAGTTCTAATCAAGGATCTAAAATATATCAAGCATGTTCTTGCAACTAGAATTGTTGAAGATATTACCAGGTTGTACAAGTTTGACAACTTTGGGTCATTATCTTTTCCATCAGTTTTTTCTGCTCATAACGATGACTTGAGTAAACTTTGGCATGAGCGTTATGATCATCTAAACTATCTCTCATTGTAGCAACTATGTAATCAACATATGGTGACTTCTTTTCCTCTTGTTTCATGCATAGATGGTGTTTGTGCTAGTTGTGTTCTAGACAAACATCATCGGGACAATTTTGACAAACGTGCCTCTTGGCATGCCTCGATCCCTTTGCAGCTTGTTCATAGTGACTTATGTGGTCCACTTTCTTCTCCTTATTTTTATGGGTGCACACATTTCTTAACTTTCATTGATGACTTTTCCATACGCACTTGGGTTTACTTCTTAAAACTTAAGAGAGAAGTTTTTGTCAAGTTTATGGCTTACAAGGCCCTTGTAGAAAACCAATTTGGACATCAAATTCAAATATTAAGAACATATAATGGAGATAAATATGTGAAAAATAATTTTACAAGTTACTGCACTACACAGGGCATCCAAATAAAACAAATTGTTCCATATACACCATAACAAAATGGTGTTGTTGAGAGAAAGAACCACACATTAAAAGAAATGGATAATTGTATGATTGAATCTAAGGGATTAAGTATAAAGTATTGGGAAGAAGCCATCAACTGTGAAAATTACATAGTAAATCTTACTCCCACAGAGGCTCTTAAAAATATGACACTGGAACAAGCATGGACCAAAATTAAACGAGATGTAAGTCACTTCCATGTATTTGGAAGTATATCATGAACTCACATTCCTGATGATAAAACGAAAGAATTGCAGCCTAAAAGTGAGAAGTGTATATATGTTGGTTATTATGAATATGTCAAAGGTTATAGAATTATTTAGTCACATTGTAATGAAATTATTATTAGAAGAGATGTTAAATTTGATCGCTTGGTCTGTGAGCCTAATTCAACGATTCTTCAATCTTTGACCTACGAGCCATATTCGATGTTTGTGCCTTCTTCTATTCCTGTTTTGGTTTCTTCTTCAGATGATGACATTGAGGATGAAAATCCACCTCCTCCTACTCACCTTCGACCTCCAAATGAGTCCATTGAACCTAAAGAAACACCAACACCATAACCAACACTAACACCATCGCTTCCTAGATCGGTCCGATCAACACAAGAAGTAGTTGGTGATCTTGTTGGTGATCCTTAAGAGCTATGTGAGACATGTTCTCACTTCCAATGAGACTCTTCTATTTTGGCTCAAGTTTTAGAGACTCATGATCCAGAGACATTTGCAGAAGCTTCAAGTCATCCACATTGGGATACAACAATGAATCAAGAGTATTGTTCTTTAATGGAAAATGATACTTGGGATATTGTACCTCTTCAAAAAGGAAGAAAAATCATTAGATGTAAATGGGTCTACAAAACCAAGTATTCATCATATGGAAGTTTTGAAAGACACAAGGCTCGATTAGTTGCCAAAGGAGTTTCCCAAGTTTAAGGAATTGACTATAATGAAACCTTTTCCCCTGTAGCCAAAATGAATTCCATCTTCCTTGTTATTTCCCTTGCTTTCTCACATAAATGGGAGGTCCATCAGATGGATGTTAGATATTCCTTCTTGCATGAGGATTTGCAAGAATAAATATTAATGGAAAAACCTCTTGGCTATGTCTAGAATGACTCTAGCCTTGTTTGTCTCCTTAAGAAATTTCTTTGTGGTCTTAAGGAAGCTCCCCAAGCTTGGTATGCCAAAATGGACAACTTTCTTATTGACACCGGATTTTCTAGATGCCATTCTTATCCTAATGTATATACCAAGAAAGTAGGAATCCATCTCATAATCCTTGTGCCTTATGTTGATGACCTTATCCTTGTTGGTAGTGACTCAAAAATTTTAAACCATGTGAAATACATCCTTAAGAAGAAATTTGAAATGACAGACTTAAGATTTTTTCACTATTTCTTTGGCCTCCATGTTTTGCAAGCCAATGAAGGAATTTATATTTCCTAGTCCAAGTCTTATTGTGACCTTATTCGTTGCTTTCACATGGAAGATTGTAAAGCAACCCCTTCTCCCTTCCATTCTAGAGTCAATCTTACTACCACTTGTACTTCTCCAAAAGTTGATGCTACCTTGTATCGTCAGTTAGTTGGTAGCCTCTTATACATGACTCATACCCATCATGATATTTACTTTGATGTTGGTATTGTTTCCCGGTATATGAAAACACCCCCTGAAAGCCATTACAAAGAAGCTAAAATGATACTTCGATATGTACGGTGTACAGTTCAGTTCGGGATACATTACAGTTCACGGGGGAATCCCTTATTGGTTGGTTCCACTGATTCAGATTTGGTGGGTGACCCTGGTGATTGGAAGTCTACTGTAGGTTATGTTTTCAGCCTTGGTTCAAGACCTGTTAGTTGGACATGTAAGAAACAATCGGCTATTTCTCTTTCTTCAGTAGAAGCAGAGTACCGAGCAACGATAAATGCAAGTTAGTAAGTCGTGTAGCTTCGACATGTCCTTTCAGAGTTTGGATTCAAGAAAAAACATCTGACTAACATTTGGTGTGACAATCATAGCACCATCAATATAACTAATTACTCAGTTTAGCATCAACGCAACAAACGCATCGAGCTACACATCCACTTCATCAGAAAGTTCATTCATGATCAAGTTATTGAAGTTCTCTTTACCCTACAGAAGATCAAGTTGTATAAATTTTCACAAAGTGATGTTGGAGCATTGCTCCTACTTATCACGCACCAACTATCTAGCATGTTGGTGCACATTCAAAGGATGGTAGAGGCACCAACACTCTTGTTTTTCCCTCGAAAACTAAATGTGATTAAGGAAATTGAATGCTATTAGGATGGAAGAGACAAGTTGTTCTTTCACATAAGTTGTAGATGAGGTTGGCTTAAGTGGCCGATGGTAGGAAAGATCTAGACCTAATTCAGGATACATTTCCACTCATTTTAATCTACCTCATTAGTCAGGCATTTTAAATGGTGATTAGAAACCACTAGTGTAGCTTGGATGGAATTCTCGTCGAGCCCCTCTTATATAAATCTTTGTACTTGATAGTTGTTGTTGTTGAGAGGTGGATGAATATTGATGAAAAAAATCATTGTAATCCAAGCGGAGAGTTGAGGGCCGAGACTTAGTTGCAGTCCAGACTCCTAGACTATAATTAACATTCCTTCATTAATATAAAAGAACATATTCCACTGTTGTAATTTCCTGTGTGATGGATGTTATTGATGAATGTCATTTGTGTTTATTGGTGTGTTTATGGTGTAGATGTGTATTTTAGATTTCATCTACAGGAATAGAGATAAATACCTCTATTTGTGAGTTATCAAAATTAGTTATGGTTTCTTTAGGCTAAACGCAAGGAGTACATGACAAAGTTTTGAGAATCTATGAGCCAACACAAGGAGTGTGTGTCTGAACTCTTTTGAGTCAGAAGAGAACGTTCTAGAAGGGAATACTAGAATAATTCATAGACTTAGAGGAGAATCTCAAGGTTTTTGAATACCTTGGAGGAAGATCTATGCAAGAGGAAGCATAAAACATAATTTCTGAAGATTTTGTGGAGTTCTTCTAGGAGGGAATTGAGTAGGTTTGAGTGTACATAGAACCAACACACTCTAGAGTGTTGGAGACAATGAGGAAAATCCCATAGTTGTGGAACACTCTAAGGGAAGGAAGATCTACAAGTATGAATTGAGCGAGAGATAATATGAAACCTAAAGGATTTCAAGAATCCAAAAGTAAGACCTGTGCAAGGGGTACACTAGACCACCACTACGATAAGTGTTGCAAGAAGTCATATGAAAGTTAAATCAAGCGCAAGGAGTGCACCTAAGGAAAAGTAATTTTGTCTTACAAGCTCAAGATAAAGGGCATTGAGTTTCCAAGAGGGCACCAAAGAGTCTTTGGAAGGATGCAGAAGGGATCAAAACCTTCAATATCCAAGTCGAGTAAAGCTCGGAAGGAATTAGTGCATTCATGTGCAAAGTCCTGCAAGGAGTGTAGAAAAGGAAGTGAGAAGTGAAAGTATCAGAAAATGAGAAAAGTGGTAAGTGTGCATAGGAGGAAGGAATTGCCAAAGTCCCAAATTCAAGTAAATTCACCCATAGATAGGAGAGGACAGGTGGAAAATGTTCAAGGGAATCGAGAGTTAGAGTTCTGAAATATTTTCCGAGAGAAAAGGGAAAACTTCTCGAATTCACGAAGAGTGGAGTGAATCCAGGTTGTTGGATATAGAAGAGACATGTGGAGGAAGTCTATGCATTTCAGAGAATTGGAGACCTAAAATAAATCAAAGGAGAACAAAGTGGAAAGACTCCCAAAGCCCAGAGTCTGAAATAGATCACATTTGTTTATCTAAGGAAGTGACAAGGAACGTTGATCGTCACATCATTTGTGTTTGTCGATTCGAAGTTCAGGGAAAGAGGAGTTGGTTGTAGCAAAAAGGCCAAGGCCTAAAGCCCAAAGAGAATTTCATGGTATATCATGTGACACAGCCTGAGGTCATATGATTAAAGGGGTCTAGCACATAGAAATAGTGTCGCCATCAAATTTCTTCAAATGGGCCAAGAAGAGGGCATGGGGTTGATAGGACCTGCACTTTGGGAAAGAGGTACCTGTGAAAATCACATTAGGTTCCATCAGGGGACCGAAGAGTTGAGATGACTCAAGCGATTGAATGATCCTAGAATGGGAGGTCATGCAACCCCTGAGGGCAGAGGGGGGGGGGTGTGCACCAAGTGCTATAAGAGCTTGGAATTGTTTTTAAGTAGAGTGGAGATAGTCTGGCTACATTGAGGAAAGTCAGAGCATGAATTATCTTATAGTCAGTATGGGAAGGGAGACAAAGTATGATGCTATGTGGAGACTGTTTCAATGTGTACAATAGATGGTAGACATCCAGGTGGGATGCAGGTGAAGAAAGATGGTTGTTGAAGTCCATAAGCACAGTTGAGGAGAAGACTACCCATAGAAGAGAAAAGTGGAATTTGACAAGGAGCTCATTGAAATTCGAGCAGAGATAGAGAAGCTAGCATTGAAGATGCAACAGAAGGAAAAGGTACGGTGGAGATACGAGTGGCATTTGAAAAGGAAATTCGAATGGTTTGTTCAGAAGTTGTTGGAAAGAAGGCAGTAACAAGTGTTAAAAAAGTAGCTGAGGCATGTTGAGAACCTTAGTGATGAGGGAAAGAGATATGAAAGAGGTCTCATAGATTTCTAGGTGGGAAATGAGAAGAGATCAATTGATCTCATAAAATGATAGGAGGGTAGAGGAGACATCCCAATTTTCCAGGTGAGCAAGGGAGAAGAAATGAGCTTAGCTGAGAGTTCATGTAAGAAAGGGAAGTTGACAGATGAAGAGAATGCAAAAGAAAGGCCTCGTCCATATGAATATTCATGTGGAGCTTCAAGCCATGTGAATGAAGACGATGATAAGTTAAATACTTCCACCACTGAGGAGAAATATCAGGGGAGCATTCTGATATTTCGAGGAATTGAGATATTCATACCAAGCAACCAAGGAGAGGCTAACACATGGGTTCTGGATGCAGGAGTAGAAGGGAAACAAGTAGAGACTGTCATGAAGCAGAAGGAGAAGATACTAAAGTCTATCCCAACAACAAAGGAGGAGTACCTAGTTAAGTTTCTCACTCATTAGGAGATGGATTTGAAGATGCTGGAGGATTGGTTGGACAATACAGAACCAGAAGGTGGTGTATAGGAGATGGCCAAGCTGGAAGAAAAGTGACTGCATGAGGAGAAGCTGGAGGAAGTTGGAATGGAACCAGTACAAGTAGAGGAATTGGAAGAAGGTGATCTATCAGAGGACATACTTGAGAAACAACTAAGTAAGGAGCCTGCATAATTGGATTCTGAAGCAGAGTGGCCAGGGAGTGCCAAAGGATATGAAAGCAACATGGGAGAACATGATGATCTACCCTTAGAGTATCATAAGGAGTTGCAACTGAGAAAACTGCATAAGGGAGGCCCTCCAACAGAGTAGTTGGAAGAAGCCATAGAGGGGATAAGGGAGATGATGATGAAGTCAACGAAGGAATATTTCAACGGATACACATGATGAAGGGAGATGATGATGATCATGGCATCCACTAGATGCGTTGATGATACACATGCATTGGTGGTAGGTTATTGTTGGCACTAGAGGTCCTCATGGCCTATGGTCGATGATGGACACCAAGCTATGAAAATTGACTGCCTTCCACCCACAGGATGATGACCAAATAGTGGTAGTCAATGTGATGATTTTTCATATACTGAGGATTTACATTTCAATACATCCACGCACATGGGATGAGAGACTTCCTTATGTCCAACATAGCTACAACAAATCCATCCACAAATTTATTGGCCACAACCCTTTTTAGATGTCTTTGAGGTTCCATCCATTGGCACCCATTTACATTGATATTCCCATTACAACTACATAGGAAGATTCCTCCCATATGTATACCAAGGTTGATTGAGCATCCCAATTTTTTTAACGAATCCAACACATCCAACAAATTGTTCATGATATTTTTTAGAAATCCCACACTAAGTACAAACAACACCATGATTAGCATCGGGTTCCCTAAGTGACATTGTTTTGGCATAGAACCTCCTATCATGTAGCCAAATGCACATGCTAGGCCTTTTGGAATGTGTAATTCTTGGCTATAACTTTCCGATGGGCTACCGAGTTCCCAAAATGGAGATCATATGAAAATGTTGTGACGTTGGGTGTTAGGATATTTAGACACTTAGGAGATACTTAAGATATACTTTGTCTAATGTCTCGTTAGGTAAAACTATGTTTCTTAGTGTTTTTCTTTAGTATGCATTTGTAGTTAGGAAATCCAGCGGTCACAATATGTTCTCGACATAGAGTGATCTGACGGTTCATATTCTCCTCGATCTTAACAACTACATTGATGTGTTCTTTAACACCTGATTGGTCCATGATCTCCATTTAAAGAAAATGGAGGTTTATTTTCCGATGATCGATTGTAAGAAACTCTCTTGTAAAATATCTCTATAATATTTTTATTTTTCATTAATAAACTACTCCAAGTGGTTGCATTGGTTGGGGCCATGGATGTTTCCTCGTAGGGGTTTTACCATGTCAAAATATCATTGTGTTGATCTTTTATCTGGTTGTGTTAATGGTTACTGAAGGTGCTCTTCCTCTATTGGAATACCTATGTTGTCGAACATGGTATCAAAGCCTGTTTGAAGACCCGTTCCTATTGTAGATTGAGATCATGAAGTCAAATTACCTCTTCTCTAGTTTTTTCCATTTTCGTAAATTTATAGGTTGAGAGGAATCTTTCATTTCTTCCAGAGAACTTGTTTCATTCAGTAACACTTTTCGTTTCGCTCGAAAAGGTTTATATTTTCTCAAGATACGACCATTTCAATTAGATCCAAAGGTATAAAGTATGAATATGCACTTTATTTTTTTGCAGAGTATTATTTTGTCTTTATATTGTTTGTTTCAAGGTTTATACTCTTTAAGATATGAATATTCTCTTTTCACTGCACCCTGTGTGATCTCGAAAAATCATAAACAGATAAAAAAAATGTGCATTTTCCAGGTAAGCTAACCAGAATCTAAACCTATTTTTTTATCGAGAAGCAAAATTTTTCTCTTCTATGAACTTTTTTTTATAGCATGCTCTCCAAGGGCATCTTCCACAACAACAACAAAAACAACACCCCCAATCCTCCTAAAAAACACAATATGTTTTGCTAGCTCAATTGATTAAAAGTTTCCTTATTAAGTACAAGGTCTTTAGTTCATGTCTCTTTTCTTGTCACATTTTTTTGAAAAATTTCATGCATCCATTGTAAGGCATATTTCACTCCAAGTATAAAAGTGAATCACTATAAGTAGTTTTAATATTTTATTTTAAAGTTTTTTTTTTTGCATGCAAATTTATTTTATAAAGTAACTTCATTGTAAAAGTAATCCCCACTTGTTTTTATAAAAGTGAGTCACTTCATAAAGCAACTTATTTGTAAAAGTGAGGGAATAAATTTTATAGCCGAAGTCCATTTTCAATGCCATTTTTTTTTAAGCCACCTAATTTTTCGAGATTTGTCCATCCATATCATCAGTTTCATTTTTTACATCCATATCATCAGTTTCAGTTTTTACATCCATATTATTTACATATTTAATATGGTTTATTCCAATGATCTTTTTCTTACTAGCACCAACTACTTCCAATGGAAATCCCATGTGGAGGATTTATTAAGAAGTAAAGGCATGTACCATATTACCTTGGGAAAGGAAAAATAACCCATTGATGATGAAAATAAATTCAAATGGGATAATAGGAGTGATGAAGAACGTGGACTGATCATAATGTCCATCTCTCCTGATTTAAGGTTCCACCTTCAAGAAATTGATGACCCCAATGAAGCTTGGGAAAATCTTGAATCTATGTTTCATAAACACAATATTATTCGATCACATCAATTAGAAAATCAGATATTGAATTTAAGTCCAAATGTTTTTTCTTACATTGAAGACTATCTATCTAAGTTTAAAAAAAACAGAATTTTATGTGAAGAGTGTAGCATAAAGATGGAGGAAGAGCATTGCATCTATATTATTATTTCTAATATAGGTAGTACATATTCTATGTTTGTATCTACCTTTTATGCCATGAGAGAGGCTCTAGGGAAATCTTATCAAAAACCAACTCTTGAGTCCTTTTGTGATGCTTTGATTAGAGAGCAAGATAAGATTGCACAACTTGGAGTGATCAGCACTGCAAGTACCTCCAACAAAGCCTCAGTCACCCAGTAGAAAGATAAACCCAAGAATCCTAAGAAGCAACATCCTCGCCATAACAAGAAGAAAAAAAGGGTCCCAAACCCACTCAACTAGATTTAACAACTAATGGTGACAAAGGAACAAAATCTAAAAATAAGAAGACTGGCAGACATTGCAACTTTTGTGGGAAATATGGTCATGATGAGTCCAAATGTTTCAATAATATCGAAGCTTCATAAGCAACGATGAAGAAGCAAAAAATCAATATTAATTCTAATTCTTCTTCTTCTTCTCATGGACATGAACTTTCTACTTTTGGTTTCTCCTTCAATGCAACTTCTACTTCTTCTTCTGATGAGTGGCTTATTCATTCTAGAGAATCTTATCATATGGCTAAGGATAAACACATATTTTCTAGTTTAGATGAATGTAACACCAATAAAATATTTTTTGGTGATGATAGATCTCTTAGTGTTGTAGGATACAGGACATTTCAAGTAGATAATGGTAATTTAAATGATGTATTATGTGTTCCAAGTCTTTGCTATAACCTTCTATCAATATATGAAATCACTCATTTAGGTGAAGGTAAAAATGTAGAGTTCTCACCTCACCAAGTTATAATCAAGGATCTAAAATATCTCAAGCATGTTCTTGCAAATAGGATTGCTGATGATATTACTAGGTTGTACAAGTTTGACAAATCTGGGTCATTATCTTTTCCATTAGTTTTTGTTTCTCATAGCGATGACTTGAGTAAATTTTGGCATGAGAGTTTTGATCATATAAACTATCACTCAATGAAATAACTATGTAATCAACAGATGGTGACTGGTCTTCCTCTTGTTTCATGCATAGATGGTGTTTGTGCTAGTTGTGTTCTTGAAAAAGATCATCAGGACAATTTTGACAAACGTGCATCTTGGCACACCTCGAGCCCTTTGCATCTTGTTCACAGTGACTTGTGTGGTCCACTTTCTTCTACTTATTTTTATGGTTGCAAGTATTTCTTAACTTTCATCGATGAATTTTCCAGACGCACTTGGGTTTACTTCTTAAAAATTAAGAGATAATTTTTTGACAAGTTTATGGCCTACAAGGCCCTTGTACAAAAGAAATCTTGGCATCAAATTCAAATATCAAGAACATATAATGGAAACGAATATGTAAAAAATAATTTTACAAGTTACTACACTACACAGGGCTTCCAAATGAAACAAATTGTTCCATATACACCATAACAAAATGGTGTTGCTGAGAGAAACAATTGCACATTAAAATAAATGGATAATTGTATGATCAAATCTAAGGGATTAAGTATAAATTATTGGGCACAAGCCATCAACTGTGCAAATTACATAGTAAATCCTAGTCCCACAAAGTCTCTTAAAAATATGACACCGGAAGAAGCATGGACCAAAAATAAACGAGATGTAATTAACTTTTGTGTATTTGGTAGTATAGCATGGATTGACATTCCTAATGAGAAAAGGAAAGCATTGCAACCTAAAAGTGAGAAGTGCATATATGTTGGTTATTCTGAAGATGTCAAAGGTTATAGACTTCTTTCACCACATTGTAAAGAAATTATTGTTAGAAGAGATGTTAAATTTGATCTCTTGGCCTATGAGCCTAATTCAACGATTCTTCCATCTTCAAACTTTGAGCCATCTTCGATATTTGTGCCTTATTATGTTCCTATTTTGGTTTCTTATTCATATGATGACAATGAGGATGAAAAACCACCCCCGCCTACTCACCTTCGACCTCCATATGAGTCCATTGAACCTAAACCATTGAACCTAAACCAACTACAGGCTCCCAAACCCACTCAGCTAGATTCAACAACTAATGGTGACAGGAACACAATCTAAAAATACGAAGACTGACAGAGATTGCAACTTTTGTGGGAAATATGGTCATGATGAGTCCAAATGTTTCAAGAATATCAAAGCTTCAGAAGTAACAATGAAGAAGCAAAACATCAATATTGATTCTAATTCTTCTTCTTATTCTCATGGACATGCACTTTTTGCTTCTGGTTTCTCCTTCAATGCAACTTATACTTCTTCTTCTGATGAGTGGTTTATTGATTCTAGAGAATCTTATCATATGGCTAAGGATAAATACATATTTTCTACTCTAAATGAATGTAACACCAATACAATATTTGTTGGTGATGATAGATCTCTTATTGTTGTAGGATCCAAGACATTTCAAGTAGATAATGGTCATTTCAATGATGTATTATGTGTTCTAAGTATTTCCTATAACCTTCTATCAATATATGAAATCACTCATTCAAGTGAAGGTAAGAACGTAGATTTTTCACGTCACCAAGTTCTAATCAAGGATCTAAAAGATATCAAGCATAATCTTGCAACTAGAATTGTTGATGATATTACCAGGTTGTACAAGTTTGACAACTTTGGGTCATTATCTTTTCCTTCAGTTTTTGTTTCTCATAACGATGACTTGAGTAAACTTTGGCATGAGCATTTTAGTCATCTAAACTATCGCTCATTGTAGCAACTATGTAATCAACATATGGTGGCTCGTCTTCCTCTTGTTTCATGCATAGATGGTGTTTGTCCTGGTTGTGTTCCGAACAAACATCATCAGGACAATTTTGACAAACATGCCTCTCAGCATGCCTCGATCCCTTTGCAACTTGTTCATAGTGACTTATGTGGTCCACTTTCTTCTCCTTCTTTTTATGGGTGCACGTATTTCTTAACTTTCATCAATGACTTTTCCAGACGCACTTGGGTTTACTTCTTAAAACTTAAAAGATAAGTTTTTGACAAGTTTATGGCCTACAAGGCCCTTGTAGAAAAGAAATATGGAGATCAAATTCAAATATTAAGAACATATAATGGAGACGGATATGTGAAAAATAATTTTACAAGTTACTGCACTGCATAGGGCATCCAACTAAAACAAATTGATCCATATACACCATAACAAAATGGTGTTGCTGAGAGAAATAAATGCACATTAAAAGAAATCAATAATTATATAATCGAATCTAAGGGATTAAGTATAAAGTATTGGGAAGAAGCCATCAACTGTGAAAACTACATAGTAAATCGTACTCCCACAAAGGATCTTGAAAATATGACACTGGAACAAGCATGAACCAAAATTAAATGAGATGTAAGTCACTTCCATGTATTTGGCAGTATAGCATGGACTCACATTCCTGATGAGAGAAGGATAGAGTTGCAACCTAAAAGTGAGAAGTGTATATATGTTGTTTATTCTAAATATTTCAAAGGTTATAGACTTCTTTAACCACATTGTAATGAAATTAATATTAGAAGAGATGTTAAATTTAATCTCTTGGCCTGTGAGCCTAATTCAATGAGTCTTCCTTCTTCGAACTATGAGTCATATTCAATGTTTGTGCCTTATTTTGTTCCTATTTTGGTTTCTTCTTCATATGCTGACATTGAGGATGAAAATCCACCTCCTCCTACTCACCTTCGACCTCCAAATGAGTCCATTGAACCTGGACCAACACCAACACTATCTCTTCCTAGATGGGTTCGATCAACATGAGAAGCATATGGTGATCTTGTTGGTGATCCTTCAGAGCCATGTAAGACACGTTCTCACTTCCAATGAGACTCTTCTATTTTGGCTCAAGTTTTAGAGACTCATGATCCATAGACATTTGCAGAAGCTTCAAGTCATCCAGATTGGGATACAACAATGAATGAAGAGTATCGTTCTTTAAAGGAAAATGATACTTGGCATATTGTACCTCTTCAAAAAGGAAGAAATTTTTTTAGATGTAAATGGGTCTATGTAACACACCCACTACAACATAATAAAATTTTTTCTTTCCTCAAGGGACAGAATCCCTGAAGTCCTATGGGGCTTTAGTGTAGGCTAGTTCTTCCCTATTCACTTCCTTGTGATCGTGGGTTAGGACCACAAGCCAAACTAACTAGGAACATTTTTGTGTTTCATGACTCAGTGATATAGTGAGTCCAATCTTAAAGGTAGAATGGTGATGTCCACCTTCATGTGATCATGGGTCACGACCACAGGCCAAACAAGTATGGCATCCTTTCTCTCTTCGCGGATCAACACTACCAAGATGTCGAGTCTTTTGACTCTGCAAACCCCAACACAGCGAAGCGCCGAAACCCGAAAGGACTAGAGAGTAAAAGATTCCTATTTGGGTCTTGTCCTCGTGACCACATTCCGTGACCCCGCGCTTAAATTGGCAAGGACCTTAAAGGACCTTCGTGATTCAGAAAATTGTGATGCATGACTTCTTACTTTCCCATTAAAATCCCCAAAATCCATGAAGTCTCCCAATTTTCACTCCAAAGGAGATCAACAGCTGCAAGCCTCCCCTGATCCGACGGTTTGGATCCTTTCGAGATTTTGGTTCCCGGGGGTTCAAGATGCAATGATCCCAAAAACTTAGGTCATGAAAATCTATGAATTTCGGTATGGGGATCCATGTAGGAGATCAACAACCCTTGATAGTGTGGATCCAATAGTCCACAGGATTTCAAAACATTCCCTGAGCTCTAACCACTCACCACGCGTCTCCCTTGATTCACGGTCCAGATTCCTTCGGGACTTCTCTTTGACAATTTTCGCTACTCGCAACCTCGTAGGTTGAAGCATTGAGCTCTCATGCTCTTATTCTCCGAAATCTCGAGATGCAAAAGTCAGAAATAGTTGACTTCCTCTTTGCACTTCTCGCAACTCACCACTTCGCGAGTTGTAGTGTCAAATCTTGGAACCTCTCCTTCACGAACCCCCACGAAGCCATATTTATTATCCTTCTCGCATTCTCACTACTCGGGACTTTGCAAGTCCAAGGGTTGAGTTCTCAGGTTCTTATCCCATGAATCCCCGAGATGCGAGAAGTCAACGGAACGTTGAATCCCTTCTCTAGGTGACTCATGTCCACCCGTCAATCACACATACCCCACAAGGAAATTTTTCCATGTGTTCTCTTGTGCTCGACTGTCGGCACTTTGCTACTCGAGAATTCGTAAATGACTCCTTTCAACCTCTGAAATCATGAACCCCCGATACGCAATGTATCGAGATGCCAGATCCCACGACTGTCCTTCCTCTTTGATCAACGACCTAGATCATATCGCGATCTCGCAACTCGGGACTTCGTGACTCCAAGAGTTAGGTCTTCCAGCTCCAAAATCGTGAATCCCCGATACGCGAAATGGTCAGATCTCTGCCACCTGTCATATTTGAATAACGGCCCAGATCACATCATGATTTCGCAACTCGGGACTTCATGACTCCAAGATTCGGGTCTTCCACCTTCAAACTTACGAATCCCCGATATGTGAAATGAACAAATCTTTACCACCTGTCCTCCAACATGGACGGTCCTGATGTCTTTGGGATTTTTGGGACATAGTTGAGATCACTCTCCCACCTAGGTAAAGATTAATATCGATGGCTTATAGAGCTCTGATGGGTCCCTGGGATATATGGTCCAGGATTTGATCACAATCTCGCGACTCGAGACTTCATGACTCCAGGAGCCCGGTCTTCCAACTCCAAACCCACGAATCCCCGATACACGAAATGGTCATATCTCGCTATCTCTTCTGAGCTTGAATCGCGAAGTTCAAACTCTCAGAGCTTCAGGCTCCCATGACCCCAAGACCTTAGAAATCTATTCTTTCTTGCATAAGGGTTCCAGACCCAGATTGCATGAACCCTTAGACGGTTCTCAGGAAACTATCCCTGATCTTAATCGAATCTCTAGTAAGGTTCAGCACTGTTACAAGGTTTATGGGGTAATTCTCGGAAAAGAGTACTCTCAAGGGACCTTCCCAGAATATTACGAGAAACTAAGAAAATAAGACGATTCTCAGTGGAGCGAACTCATGTCCCAGACTTAAACATTTGTGCAAAAAACAACTATGGCATGTAAGCATACACAGAAATCCATTCTATCAAATGAACTTTAGGTAAACACTTCTATTCATAACTATTTACAAGCACATAAAACTGAACATGCGATTATGGCATTAACTTCAAATAACACTTATCAGAAATAACACCAGAGGTGCTGCAACTACTGAGAGGAGTGCTCGTTTCCACCCAACTGTAGGCTTAGTGACTCGCAACGGATTTACCACTAGCCACCCCTGAGCTGAGACCATGATGCTGTGAGATTGCGTCTCGGTTTACCAGTGACTCAGAATGAGGGTTACTCTCCCCCTTCTCTGCTATCACTCACTTTGCATATCTCCAGAGTTCTTCATCCCTCGTGTCTGCCCCCTTTTGCTCCTTCCTCACGCATTTTCCTCTTGTGAGGTTGTGTGTGGCGTGATTTCCCTCGCGGTGGTCAGGCATGAGGCTCCTACAGATGGGTAGTTCTCTTCCCCCATCCCTCATTAATTTCTGAGGAGCCATCTACCTACCAGCCTGCGAGTAAATTATTTCGGGCCAGTGAGCTGCTCTTGGTTCTCCAAGCCAGTGAAGTCCAAATATGGTATTGGTTTTGGTGGAAGTTAACGCCACCTTTCCAGGTGCCTTCCACCACCTTTCTGCAGCCATCATGGTCTCTTTTTCAGC
>ML815281.1:106467-130726 GCA_009831015.1 Picea engelmannii
TTGTTTATATGCATCTTGAATGAGTAAATCCTATTAAAGATGTGTTTGCAAAGTTGATCCATTTGCTTTTAACACATAAAATTTAACTTGCAAATATTTTCATGAATACAAGTCTTCTTCATTTTTAGATCACTGGAGTGTTACAAGGTCTACCATAGAGGGCTTCAAAGGGACTCATCTTTAAGGATGCTTGGTAGTCGTTGTTGTAAGCGAATTCTACTAGTGGCAGGTAGTCTTCCCACTTCTTGGGTTGATGCATTACATGCATCCTTAACATATCTTCTAGTATTTGATTCACTCTTTCTGTCTGTCCATCGGTTTGAGGGTGATAGGTGGTGCTAAACAACAACTTGGTCACTAAACCATCCATTAGTGATTTCCAAAAGTTGGAAGTAATTTTTGTGTCTCTGTCAGACATGATCTGTTTCGAAATACCATGCAATATGAATATCTCTTTCATGAATACCTAGGCGATATCAATTGCCTTATAAGTCGACTTGACGGGGATGAAGTGAGCAGACTTGCTCAATTTATCCACCACCACCATAATGGAATCAGTCTGTTTGGTTGAGGTTGGTAATCCAGTGATGAAATCCATGGATATGGTTTCCCATTTCCACTCTGGGATTGGTAAAGGTTGTAATAATCCTGCTGGGTGTCGATGTTCTTCTTTAACCTGTTGGCACTCTATGCATTTGGCTAGGTACTCAGCTATGTCTTTCTTTAGTCCAGGACAATAAAATTGTTTCCTAGTGGCAGTGACCATTTCCTGGTATCCTGGATGACCTGAGTAGGGTCTTTTATGTAGTTCATCCATAATGAACCCCTTCAAGTCATCACACGTTGGAATATAAAATCTATTTCTGTAAGTGAGAAAACCTCCTTTGGTCATCTGATAGCCTTCATATTTTATTGCAGCGAGTTCTTGTTGTAGGTACATGGTCACGGTCTGAACGAAGGGATATATTCCTTGTGCATTTTTTATTCTTTCCTTGACATCTGTCTCGCAGGTGCTCACTAATACCAGGTGAATTGTTTTCATGCTTCTGCTAAGGGCATCAACAACCCTATTTTCTTTTCCTTTAATGTGTTTGATTTCGAAATCAAATTCGCTAAGGAGGGCCATCCATCTAGCCTGTCTGGCATTGAGATTTGGTTGATCAAACAGGTATCACAATCCACAGTGATCTGTCATAAGTACAAATTTTCTTCCCAGGAGGTAATGCCTCCACATTTTCAAGGCATGCACTATGGCATCTAGTTCTAGATCATGGGTCACATAGTTGACTTCATGCTCGTTCAATTTTCGGGATTCATAGAAGATCACTCTTCCTTTCTGCATAAGGACTCTTCCAAGACCTTCCTTACAGGCATCTGTGCAGATGAGGAAGTTAGCTTCTGGGTCGGCGATTTTCAACACAGGTGCATGGGTCAGTAGATGTTTCAGGGTTTGAAATCTTTCTTCACAATTCTGTGTCCATAGGAATTTTGTCCCCTTCTTCTCGAGGGTAGTGATTGGACAACCAATATTGGAGAATCCTTCTATTAATCTCCTGTAATATCCTGGTAACCCCATAAAGGATCTGATATCTGAAACATCCCTTGGGGTAGGCCATTCCATGATAGACCTGATTTTTTCAGGGCCCAATGCTACCCCTTCTTCGGACAGAACATGACCCAAGTAATGTATTTGCTTCTGGAAGAAGTTACATTTGTTGAATTTAGAATAGAGATGATGCTCTATGAGTACTTGCAGCACAATCCTAATATGTTGTTCATGCTCTTCTCTATTCTTAGAGTAAATTAATATATCATCAATAAAAACTAGCACAAATTTATCTAGAAATTTACTGAGTACATTGTTCATCAAGCACATAAAAGTGGCAGGGGCATTGGTCAACCCAAATGGCACTACCACGAACTCATAGTGACCATACCTCGTCCGTAAGGTATTTTTATGGATGTCTTCACCCTTGATTCGGACTTGATGGTATCCCAACCTCAAATGAATCTTTGAGAAAATAGATGCACCACCCAATTGATCGAACAAGTCATTGATCCTGGGCAAGGGGCACTTGTTCTTTATGGTTACCTTATTGAGTTGTCTATAATATATACACAGTCTAAGGGTATCGTCCTTCTTTTTCACGAACAGGACTGGTGCTCCCCACGGGGACACGCTGGGTTGAATATAGCCTTTATCCATCATTTCCTTTAATTTCATCTTGAGTTCAACTAACTTAGGTGTGCTCATCTGGTAGGGTGTCCTAGACACTGGCACCGCTCCCGGTGCAAGTTCTATCGAGAAGTCTATGTCCCTTCTCAGAGGTAAACCGGGTACCTCTTCCAGAAACACATCTCTGTATTCTCTCAGGATAGAGTGATCGTCAAGGTTTGGTTTGTCATCTTTGATTGTTTTCAACACCTGTATTGCATATAGGGTACATCCCTTTCGGAAATACTTTCTCATTTGCAGAGCTGATATTTGTCTCACCGAGATAGGTTTTCAAATCCCTTGAAGGATTATCCTCTTCCCTTCCTTACTTACACATTCTAAGGTCTTGTGGTAATAGCCCAATCTGGCTTTATGGGCAGCTAGCCAATCCATACCAATCAACAGATCATATGATCCTAGGGGTAATATGTTAAGGGTTGCTTGGGTGGGGAATTCACCCAACATTAATTGGAAGGATGGTATGACTTCTGCTATCCTCCTTTTGGTGCCAATGGATAATTGTACCAACCATGGCTTGGTATTCTTTTGTGGCTATAGTTTACAATTTTCAACAATTTTAGGGGCTATATAACTCAAATTTGATCCAAGGTCAATTAAAACAGACACTAGATGGTTGGAAATCATACCTTCTATTTCCACCACTGAAGCTTGGTGGTCGTCTTGGTTATTATCAAAGGATGCATAAATTTGTGGCACACTCCTAGCCACATCATTGATGGTAGTAGCTTCCTGTATGTTATAAATCCTCCGACTATTCTGTTGTCGGTGTGGGAAGTCTCTTAGGAGATGTTCTTATCTGTAACCCCAACATTTCAAATGTTCTCTCTTTAGGTTATCGGTCTTTACTGATATGGGTCCAGAAGTCTTATTTCTACTTAAGGAGGGAAAATTCTGCTGGTGCATACTCCAGGCTAGAAAGTTCATTCTTGAGTTCTTCTTGTAGTTCTTAAATCCTGGGGATTTAATTCCCCTTTTCTGAAATCTTGAACTATTCTTCTATTTCCATCCTTCATGAGGTTCTTCTCGATGCCCAAACTGTTCATGACAATAGGTTTCCTTTCGAATAGTGTCTTCTAGAGTCTTTGGCTCATCAAATTCAATTCTATTCTGATATTCCTTAGGTAGTCCACTGATGAAGCATTGTAACTTTGCCTTTTCTGCCTTGATATAGGGTACATACCTCAACAAATCGAGGAATTTGTTGACATATTATTCTATAGTAAGTTGTCCCAGTTTGAGTTCATAAAAATCTTTAGTCTTTTTGTCGAAATATTTTTCCGACAGATACTTCTTCCGGAAGTATTTCTCAAACCGTTCCCAAGACAGGTCCTCTTCATGTACCCCTTTCATATTCTTAAGGTCTTCCCACCAAATGGAAGCCTTTCTGTTCAAGTTGAAAGTGGCCACTCGGGCCTTCATATTCTCTAAAAAGTCATGGACTCTAAAATACTTCTTTAGTCCAAGTAGCCAGGCCTCTGCTTCCTCTCCCTTCTTTATTTCACCATCGAAGAAGGGTGGTTTGGCCTTTCTAAATTCTTCGAATTTTCGACCTTTGGAAGGATTTTACTTCTTCTGTTTCTTTCGGGAATAGGAACTGGCCCTGCTACTAGAAGAGCCTTCTGAATCGCCAACTTCCTTCTTAGAGGAATCACTTGGCATTGGTCCTTTACCTATGGGGTGGACCTTTTTTGAGGTGCTCCTCTCAGTGTGGCCATTGATATGACCATGTTTCTGAGTTTCAGGTTCATGCTACATTTGTCTTTGTAGATCGGATAAACTCTGCAGTAAAACTACATTAATTTATGTTTTCTTTTCTTGTTCTTTCATCATCCTTTCATTGTCAGCCTTGCAGCTTTATAATTCGACCATGAGTATCCTCACAGTCTTATCTAGATCTAGAGGGGTCCCTGGTGCCCTTCTTTCATCATACTCTTCATATATATTGTGGGATCCTTCTCCCACTTCTTGGTGAGTCACCATACTATGCATTGATAATTTCCCGTAGTTGATATTCCGCTTGTGTGAAAAACGAAAAACGTTGGTTGTTAGTCAATATTTATATTTATTTATAAACAATACATAATTTATATTTTCACATGTACACACACAATAGGGGTTTTTCATTCTTAACTTTGTCTTTTGATTAGGAAGGTTAAGACAGGGGGGGTTACTCTTTTTAAGAGTGTTCTGAAAGGAGCTTCTATGCAACTCGTTCATGAGCCCAAGCATGCCAAGTGTTATAACCATGCTCTGATACCAATTTGTAACACACCCACTACGACATAATAAATTTTTTTCTTTTCCTCAAGGGTCAGAATCCCCGAAGTCCTACGGGGGCCTAGCGTAGGCTAGTTCTTCCCTATTCACCTCCCTATGATCATGGGTTAGGACTATAGACCAAACTAACCAGGCACCTTTTCATGTTTCACAGCTCAGTGATACAGTGATTCCAATCTTAAAGGTAGAATGACGATGTCCACCTTCATTTGATCATGAGTCATGACCACAAGCCAAACAAGTATGGTGTCCTTTCGTTCTTTGCTTCTCATCACTACCAGGGTGTCAAGTCCTTCAACTTTGCAAACCTTGACACAGCGAAGCGCTGAATCCCAAAAGGAATAGCAAGTACAAGATTCCTATTTGGGCCATGTCCTCGTGACCACATTCTGTGACCCCGCGCTTAAATTGGCAAGGACCTTACCGTCCCTTCATGATTCTAGAAATTGCGATGCATGACTTCTTCCTTTCCCATTGGAATCCATGAAATCCATGAAGTCTCCCAAGTTTCCCTCCAAAGGAGATCAACGACTGTAAGCCTCCCCTGATCCGACGGTTTGGATCCTTTCGAGATTTCGGTGCCCGGGGGTTCGAGATGCAACGATCCCAAAAATTAGGTCATGCAAATCTCTGAATTCTAGTATGGGGATCCGTGTAGGATATCAACGGCCCTTGATAGTCTGGATTCAACAGTCCATAGGATTTCAAAACTTTCCCTGAGCTCTGACTGCTCACCACGCGTCTCCCTTGATGGATGGTCCAGATTCCTTCGGGACTTCTCTTTGAAACTTTTCGCTACTCGCAACCTCTCAGGTTGAAGCATCGATCTCTTGTGCTATTCTTCTCTGAAATCTTGAGACGTGAAAGTCATCAATAGTTGACTTCCTCTTTGCACTTCTCGCAACTCACCACTTCGCAAGTTGTAGTGTCAAATATTGGCACCTCTCCTTCATGAACCCCTGAGAAGAGATATTTATTATTCTTCTCACGTTCTTGCTACTCGGGACTTCACAAGTCCAAGGGTTGAGCTCTCAGGCTCTTATCTCATGAATCCCCGAGACACGAGAAGTCAATGGAACGTTAACTCCCTTCTCCAGGTGAATCGTGTCCACCTGTTGATCCGGATTATTTTCGGCACAAAATGAGAGCGGAGATATAATAAAGAAATACACAGAGATATCACATATATCCAGTAATATAACATAAATATATCATAGATGCAACCATAAACATAGATATACAGTAATACACGATTTCTATTAATGAAATAAATGTATAGACACTGTAAAAATACAAAGTGAAAGACTCGCTAGAATGGTGGCAGCTTATCTCTGAGAAGAGATGTGACGGCTACTCGCATTCGCAAGAAGATGGTTACAATGAGGCTCTGGAGGCCTTTTTACAATAATTGGGAATTCCAAAAGTCCTGGACATCCAAAAACCTAACCCTAGGAGATGAAGCGCCAAAAGTCATGTGGGCCCCGTTTGGGTAAGTTGGTGCATCAACTTCCTGGGGTCGTAACTTTTGCATACGATCTTCGTTTTAGGTGTGTGATAGCTCGTTGGAAAGGTATTGTTGAGGAGATTCATTTTGGGGGCTCAATCATGCCTTTTTCTATCATTGAGAACCTTGATCTCGAAAAAACTTCATTTAGGCCCTCAAAATGGCCCCAGAAGTTAAAACCTGCTAAAAATAGTAAATTGCCAAAATGGCCAGAAAACTGTTTTGAGCCATTTGGAAAAGGTGGGTGGCCCCCAATATCCACCTAGATCACCTGTCAATCATGTGGGTCCCACCAAAAAATTATGCCATGTGTTCTCTCATGCTTGACTCTTGGCACTTCGCTACTCGGGAAGTCATAAACGACTCCTTTCAACCTCTGAACTCACAAACCCTCGATACACGATGTATAGAGATGCCATATCCTACAACTATCCTTCCTCTTTGATGAAAGACCCGAATCATATCACGATATCGCGACTTGGGACTTCGTGACGCCAAGAGTCAGGTCTTCGACCTCCAAAATCGTGAATCCCCGATACGCGAAATGGTCAGATCTCTACCACTTGTCCTCTTTGATTAATAGCCCATATCACATCGCGATCTCATGACTTGGGGCTTTGTGACTCCAAGAGTTGGGTGTTCCACCTTCAAACTTATGAATCCCTGATATGCGAAATGGACAGATCTTCTCCACCTGTCCTCCAACATGGACAGTCTCGATGTCTTCGGGATTTTTGGGACATAGTCGAGTTCACTCTCCCTCTTAGGTAAAGGGTAAGATCGAAATCTTATAGAGCTCCGATGGGTCCCTGGGATCTATGGTCTAGGATCCCATCACGATCTCATGATTCGGGACTTCGTGACTCCAAGAGCTTGGTCTTCCAACTCCAAACCCATGAATCCCCGATACGTGAAATGGTCATATCTCGCTATCTCTTCTAATCTTGAATCATGAAGTTCAAACTCTCAGAGCTTTAGGCTCCCATGACCCCAAGACCTTAGAAAGATACTCTTTCTTGCATAAGGGTTCCGGACTCAGATTGCATGAACCCTCAGATGGTTCTCGGGAAATTATCCCTGATCTTAATCGAATCTCTGGTAAGGTTCAACACTATTACAAGGTTTATGGGGTAATTCTTAGAAAAGAGTACTCTCAAGGGGCCTTCCCAAAATATTACGAGAAGATAAGAAAATAATATGATTCTTGGTGGAGCGAACTCATGTCCCAGACTTAAACATTTGTGCAGAAAACAACTATGGCATGTAAGCATACACAGGCATCCATTCTATCAAATCAACATTAGGTAAACACTTATATTCAGAACTATTTACAAGAACATAAAACTGAACATGCGATTATGGCATTAATTGAAAATAACATTTATCAGAAATAACACCAGAGGTGCTGCAACTGCTGAGAGGGGTGCTCGTTTCCACCCAATTGTAGGCTCAGCGAATCCCAACAAATTTACCACTAGCCACCCCTGAGCTAAGACCACGATGTTATGAGACTATGTCTCGGTTTGCCAGTGACCAAGAACGAGGGTTACTCTCCCCCTTCTCTACTATCACTCACTCTGCATATCTCCAGAGTTCTTACTCCCTCGCGTCTTCCCCCTTTCTCTCCTTCCTCACACATTTTCCTCTTGCAAGGTTGCATGTGGTGTGATTTCCCTCGTGTTGGTCAGGCCCGAGGCTCCTACGGATGGGCGGTTCACTTCCCCCATCCCTCATTAATTCCTGAGGAGCCATCTACCTACCAGCCTGCGAGTAAATTATTTCGAGCCAGCGAGCTGCTCTTGGTTATCCAGGCCAATCAAGTCCAAATACGGTATTGGTTTCGGTGGAAGTTAATTCCACCTTTCCAGGTTCCTTCCACCACCTTTCTTCAGCCATCATGGTCTCTTTTTCAACATATCCCCTCTCAACAGTCCTGCAATATATATATATATATATATATATATATAATCTTATTTACATTCATCGACCTTTTTCACAAGGTCCATTCACATTCTTGAGTTTGCCACAGTTCTTGGCCAGTATATTTATTTTTACAAACTAGGGGAAACAGGGTGTTACTGTCTACAGAACCAAGTATGCATCAAATGGAAGTGTTGAAAAACACAAGGCTTGGTTAGTTTCCAAAGGGGTTTCCCAAGATTAAGGAATTGACTATAATGAAACCTTTTCCCCTATAGCCAAAATGAATTCCATCTTCCTTGTTCTTTCCCATACTCAGAGGAGAACCTCAAGGTTTTCGAATACCTTGGAGGAAGATCTGTGCAAGAGGAAGGATATAACATAATTGCTGAAGATTTTGTGGAGTTCTTCCAAAAGGGCATTGAGTAGGTGCGAGTGTGCACAAAACTAGCACACTCTGGAATGTTGGAGACACTGACGAAAATCCCATAGTTGTGGAACACTCTAAGGGAAGGAATCTCTGCAAGTATGCATTGAGCAAGAGATAGTAGGAAACCTGAAGGATTTCAAGAATCCAGAAGTAAGACCTGTGCAAGGGGTGCACCAGACCACCACTAAGATGAGTGTTGTGAGAAGTCGTCTGAAGGTTAAATCGAACACAAGGAGTGCACTTAAGGAAAAGTAAGTTCATATTACAATCTCAAGAGAAAGTGCATCGAGTTTCCAAGAGGGCACCAGAGAGTCCGTGGAAGGATGCAGAAGGGCTCCGAACCTTCATTATCCAAGCCGAGTAAATCTCGAAAGGAATTAGCGCAGTCATGCGAAGAGCCCTGCAAGGAGTGTAGAAAAGGAAGAGAGAAGTTCAAGTCTCAGACAATGAGAAAATTGTTAAGTGTGCAGAGGAGGAAGGAGTTGCAAAAGTCCCAAATTCAAGTAAATTCACCCATAGATAAGAGAGGACATGTGGAAAATGTTCAAGAGATCTAGGAGTTAGAGTTCCGAAATATTTTCCAAGAGAAAAGGGAAAACTTCTCGAATTCGTGAAGAGCGAAGTGAATCCAGGTCGTTGGATCTAGAAGAGACACATGGAGGAAATATATCCATTTTATATAAGTGGAGACCCAGAAGAAATAAAAGGAGAACAAAGAAAAAAGACTCCCAAAGTATGGAGTCCGAAATGGATCGCAACCATTTATCTAAGGAAGTGACGAGGATCGTTGATCCTCGCATTATTTGTGTTTGTCGATTAAAAGTTAGGGGAAAGAGGAATTGGATGTAGCGAGAAGGCTAAAGCCCAAATCCCAAAGCGCCTTTTAAGGTATATCCCGAGACACATCCCAAGCTCATATGATTAAAGGGGCCTAGCACATAGAACTAGTGTTGTTGTCAACTTTCTTAAAATGGGCTAAGAAGAGGGCATGGGGTTGACAGGACCTGCACTTTGGGAAAAAGGGTAGCTGTGAAAATTGCATTAGGTTCTAGTAGGGGATCAAAGAGTTGATCCGACTCAAGAGATTGAACAATCCTAGAATGGGAGGTCAAGAAGCTCCCGAGGGGAGAGGGGGAAGTGGTGTGCACCAAATGCTATCAGAGCCTGAAATTGTGTTTAAGTAGAGAGGAGATAGTTTGGCTACATCGAGGAAAGTCAGAGCATGAATTATCCTGTAGACAGTAGGAGAAGGGAGATAGAGTATGATGCTATGTGGAGACTATTTCAAGGTGAAAAAAAAATGGTAGATATCCAGGTGGGATGCAAGTGAAGAAAGATGGTTGTTGAAGTCCATAACTACAATCAAGGAAGAGACTGCCCGCAAAAGAGAAAAGAGGAATTTGATAAGGAGCTCAGTGAAATTCGAGTAGAGATGGGGAAGATAGAATTGAAGATGCAACAGAAGGAAAAGATACGATGGATATACCAGTGGCATTTGAAAAGGAAATTCAAATGGTTTGTTCAGAAGTTATTCGATAGAAGGCAGTGACAGGTGTTAAAAAAGTGGCCAAGGCATGTTGAGAACCTCAGTGATAAGGGAAAGACATATGAAAGAGGTCTCATAGATTTCTAGGTGGGATATGAGAAGAGATCAATTGATATCATAAAATGATAGGAGGGTAGAGGAGACATCCTAATTTTCTAGGTGGTCAAGGGAGAAGAGATGAGCTCAGCTGTGAGTTCACGTAAGAAAGGGATGTTGACAGATGGAGAGAATGCGGAAGAAAGGCCTCTTCCATATGAATATTCATGTGGAGCTTCAAGCCACATGAATGAAGATGATGATAAGTTAAATACTTCCACCATCGAGGAGAAAGATCAAGGCATAATTCTGATCATTCGAGGAATGGAGATATTCCTACCAAGAAACCAAGGAGAGGCTAACACATGTGTTGCAGATGCAAGAGTAGAAGGGAAGCAAGTAGAGTCTGTCATGAAGGAGAAGGAGAATATACTGAAGTCTAGCCCAAAAAAGGAGGACTACCTAGTTAAGTTGCTCACTTAGTGGGAGATGGATTTGAAGATGTTGGAGGATTGGTTGGACAATCTAGAACCAGAAGGTGGCTTCTAGGAGATAGCCAAGTTGAAAGAAAAATTCCAGCATGAGGAGCAACTAGAGGAAGTTGGAATGGAACCAGTACAAGAAGAGGAACTGGAAGAAGGTGATATGTTAGAGGATATACCTGAGCAACAACTCAGTAAGGAACTTGCATTATTGGATTATGAGGCAGAGTGGCCATTCAGTGCCACATGAGATTAAAGAAACATGGGAGAACAAGATGATCCTCCCTTAGAGAAGCATAAGGAGTTGCAGCCGAGCAGAATGCATAAGAGAGGATCACCAACAGAGCAACTGGAAGAAGCCATAGAGGAGATAAGGGAGATGATGATGAATTTAGTGAAGGAATATTTTAGTGAACAGAAGATGAAAAGAAGAAGACCTGCATGAGTAGTGGGGATGTAGTGTAAGAAGCAAAGTAGAGGAGTATGAGGGAATCTCTAGGAGAAATTTTGGGATCTAGGAGGATTTCAATAGAGCTGGGAAGCTCATGAGTAGGAGCTCATGAATTTTCGTGGCAATCGAGTAAGTTGGTGTGCATTCAGAGGTTGGGAGAGGTGCCACCACTCTCATTTTTCCCTTGAAAATTAAACGTGATTAAGGAAGTTGAATTTTGTCAAGGTGGAAGATCCAAGGCATTATTTCACACAAGTTGTAGATGAGGTCACATTAAGTGGATGGTGGTAGGAAATATCTAGACCCGATTCAGGCTAGATTTCCACTCATTCTAATCTCCCTCATTAGTCAGGCGTTTTAAATGGTGATTAGACACCAATAGTGTAGCTTGGAGGGAATGTTCATCGATCCCCTCTTGCACAAATATTTGTATTGTATACCCGATAGTTGTTGTTGTTGAGAATAGGCTGAAGGTCGATGAAAAAAATCATTGTAATCCAAGACGAGATTTGGGAGCCGAGGGTCAGTTGTAGTCTAGACTCCTACACTGTAATTGGCATTCCACCATTAATACAAATGAACACATTCCACTATTGTATTTTCCTGTGTGATGGATTTTATTGATGAATGCCATTTCTGTTTATTGGTGTGTTTATGTTGTATATGTGTATTCTAGATTTCATCTGTAGGAATAGAGATAAAATCCTCTATCTGTGAGTTAGCAGAATTAGTTCTAGGTTCTTTAGGCTAAACAGAGGGAGTGCAGGACAGAGTGTCAAGAATCTATGAGAAAACACAAGGAGTGTGTATCTGAAATATTTTGAGTCAAAACAGAATGTGCCAGGAGGGAATACCAGAATAATTCATAGACTCAGAGGAGAACCTCAAGGTTGTTGAATACCTTAGAGGAAGATATGCACAGGAGGAAGCGTAGAACATAATTGTTGAAGATTTTGTGGAGTTCTTCCAAGAGGGAATTTAGTAGGTGTGATGCAAGAGAATCGTCAACAAGCATGGGTGGAGAGACAACTCAATACCTTAGCGTGCCATTGAATCATTCAAAATATTAAACATTGGCATTTCTTACAAATATTTTTTTGAACTGATTGAAAAACTGAAGAAGATGAAACGTTTTGTAGCTGAATGATCATCAGTGATTTGGGTGTTTCACTCCTAGACTTTAATGTAATGTTAATTAAGTAGCAGTCAGTTTTTTTTTTCTTGAGTAGATGAGTAGTCAGAGGGAACCTTAGGATCCCTCTAGGATAAATAGAGGTTTTGTATGCTTGAATGAGGCTGTTGCAAGTTAGTAGGATATTGTTGTGATTTAGTTGTTTCTGAGTTTTTAGTTGTTGTTTATCATATTTGTAGCCATTTACTTTTGAATGAATATAACAGAGGAAAATTTATCCAATGCATGGTGTTTCTACTGTTTACAATCCCTTGTTATGTTGTTTTCATGAATGAATGAGTTGTGCTGTTGAGTATACGAAACTGTGAAGTGTTTAGATAAGTTTCGTTTGTTCTCTTCATTGATTTCATGCAAGGTGTGCATACAATCCGAAAGGATTGCGTTGACAGAGTCTATTTTGAATATGAATATCAGGAGAGATAGCATGAAACTTTCCCTTTGCAAGGAGTGCAAAGTGATTGTTTCAAGGCGTGCACAGTCGTCCGTGAGAACTTAATTCTTGCATGAGAATCTACTACAAGGAGAGATAGAGTCTGTTTAGACTCATATGATTAGAAGAGATAGAGTAAAATTTCAATTTTCAAGGAGTGCAAAGGGGCTACTGCAAGGCGTGCATAGTGATCCACAAGAATCCAACTCTTGTGTAAGAATCTATTGCAAGGAGTGCACAGATCCAAAATTCGACTAAGTTTTGAGGTAACCTGTTAAGAACCTTAATAGATCTACAAAATATAATCACCACAAATACTGAATACACAATAGATCCAAAGAGAAATATAAAAGAAACCAAACTTTATTATTACCAAACCCTTGAGGTAGGGCAATACCATACAATGGATCCTCTCCTATTCACTTGCCTCTTCGAGGGGGCATCCTCGTATTGAGCTACCGCTCCAAATACAATATTTCTCTTCATGTCCCATTAAATTTCTTAAACCCCTTTATATAGTGCTACCATCACCTAAGAACATTCTAGAGAAGGAATCTTCTAGAAGTAGAATCTTGTAAGAAGTCCTCTTACATTTATTATATCTAATTACCCATTTATTATATCTAACTACCATAGTTGGCCTTATTTAATAATATAGTGGACCTAGTCCACCTTACATTGAATGACCTCCACTATTATCACTATGGGCTCTCTGCCCCCCCCCTCGACTACCTCTCTAGCTACCTTACATTCCATCCCCCTTATGAAAGCGTTGTCCTCAACACTTTATGTACAACCATATACCAGGGTCCCATGGATAATTGTGAACAATAATGCTGAAGAAGACTGAAGAACCAAGGTCCCATGTAGAAAGGAAAGCCACCATGCTGAAGTAGTCCAACCACCATTGTAAGCTCGTGTCCCATGTCCAAGTGCTCATGTGAACTCCCTATGAAATATTTTTGAACCCAATAACCAACTCCAAATGATGTTCCAAAGGCTGGCACCTATCATGTGAATCCAAATAAGAAGATCCATCCACATAGTGTAAAATGGTCATAGCAGAATCTGAAATGAATAATACCACTGTAGAATATGAAGGATAGACACTGGTAATAAACATTGGCTCTCGATTTGTCACATTGATACTCTCTACAGAAGGTGTATTAGAGTCATCAAATAAAATATGAAAGTGGTTGTCATCCCAGAAATGACAACTATCCATATACCAATCATCACAATCGGTCTTAAAATCATACCAAGCATATATTTCTTGATTATATTCATCCTTGAGGCCCTCCATAATAAATCTCTTCTGCATGTTATTCAATGAATATTGAATACTATGAAAACTATCATTGAATCTGTCCGGGAGGTCGTCTATGAGGCCATGTACAAATGCATCCAATCTGTCATCCAATGTGTGAAACAATTGGGCTTTGAATGATTCAATAATTTATTTCAGGGTTTGAGAGAAAATAGTCATATTATAACCCTATGAACTCTTTGTTCTTTCAGTCGTCATGAAAAAACCCAAAAAATAGACTCAATAAGTTTCGACAGAAAATCACGGTTTTTTCTGGAAAAACCCTAAAAAACTGTTGAAGTTAAAATACTCATAACTTCACTTCCGGGACTCCATTTTGACATTTTTTTTTTTTGAAATTGGGTCAAATTGTGAGAGGAACTTATAAATGTAATTTATTTAGGAAAATTTGGCCTCCAAATGCTACATAAATAAAAACTTTTTCACCGTTGTCCGCGAAAAAAATCCTGAAAATTTGCAAATTTTAAAACTTCAATATCTTGACTTCTCAGACTCCGTTTCAGACGCTTTTTTTTTTCAACTTGGGTTTTTTTATGAGAGGGACTCAGATATACAACCATTTTGTGTAAATTTTTCACAGAATTATACCAAAAATTTTGAGAATGTCGTGACCCTCTTTTTTCTTCTCTGAAAAAAAAATTGCAAAAATAAAAAATATTTGCCCACAATGTCTGCCCAAGGAAAGTTCTCTGATACCACTTGTTAAGAACCAATACCAGATATGAAGATATAATCACCACAAATACTGAATACACAATAGATTCAAAGAGCAATATAGAAGAAAACACACTTTATTATTACCAAACCCTTGAGGTAGGGCAACACCATACAATGGATCCTGTTATGGAAGGGATCCTCTCATGTTCACTTGCCTCTTCGAGGGGGAATCCTCCTATTGAGATATCGCTCCAAATACAATATTTTTCTTCATGTCCCATTACATTTCTTGAACCCATTTATATAGTGCTACCATCACCTAAGAACATTCTAGAGAAAGAATCTTCTAGAAGTAGAATCTTCTAAGAAGTCCTCTTACATTTATTATATCTAATTACCCATTTATTATATCTAATTACCCATTTATTATATCTAACTACTATAGTGGGCCTTATTTAATAATATAGTGGACCTAGTCCACCTTACATTGAATGACCTCCACTATTATCGCTATGGTCTCTTTGGCCCCCCCCACTACCTCTCTAGCTACCTTACATTTTGGAAGGAGTGCATTGACAGAGTATGTTTTGAATATGAATCTTAGGAGAGATAGCGTGAAACTTTCCCTTTGCAAGGAGTGCAAAGTGACTGTTTCAAGGCATGCATAGTCATCTGTGAGAACTTAATTCTTGCATGAGAATATAATACAAGGAGTGACATAGTCTGTTTAGACTCATAAGATTAGAAGAGATAGAGTAAAATTTCCATTTTTAGGGAGTGCAAAGGGGTTGTTACAAGGCATGCATAGTGACCCGCAAGAAGCTAAGTCTTGTGTAATAATCTGTTGCAAGGAGTGCACAGATCCAAAATTCGACTAAGTGTTGAGGTAAGCCTCTAAGGAGTCAAAGGTTTTGAAGGATAAAGCTCACGGGAGATAGCTGGAGAAATCTTTAAGGGCAACGAAGTTCTGAAGATTATACAAGTCATTGACTAAGATTCGTTCAAGAGGTTGCAGGATCATTCTAGATCATTAGATCTAAGCAAAGTGCACAAGATTTAGCCTCTGTTTGTACATAGGAGGAGAAATCTCTGAAGAGTCGAAATATATCATGGTTGTTGGTTGCTAGGGGGTTATGTGTCAATAGATTTGAGGCTTCGAGAAAAATCACTTTGAATATTTCAGTTGAGAGTTGAAACTCCCGAAACCCAAAACCTGAAGTGAATCTAGACCATCATATCCAGAGGGACGCATGGCGACATATCGTGAGATTCAAGAAGAAGAAAAAAGTGGAGTGTTTAAACTCCCGATGTCTGAATAGTTGAAGTAGATGGGAGTTGTCGATCTATAGGAGGACACACGTCAACCGATTGTGTACTTGGGTAAACTTCTATGGGAAAAAGAGAGTGTGGAGATGTTAAGAATTGAGATTTCTGGAACCTGAATATCCAAAGCGAATCATAGCCATTCAATTCAAAAGGACATGTGACCGAAATTTGTGGACTCTAGGTGAAGACCCAAAATGAATTGTAGTCCTCGATTTGTGGGAGACATGCGTCAATAGATCACGAGCTTTAGATAAAAGTATTTTGGGGGGAAGAGGAATTTGAGAGTTGATATATCAGAAGTATGAAGTCCCAAAGAGGGCTAGGGATGTCAATTTGAGGAGGACACGTGGTAGGATATCAACCATTGCAGAGAAGGTAAAGTTTGAGAGTTGAAAATTACGAAATCCGAATTGCGAAGCAAATCACAACCGTTGATTTGAAAGGGACACACATCGATAGATTGCAAGAATCTCAAAATGCGTGCTCTAGAGAGAAGGAAAGAAAGGAGACAAATATCAGTCATCGGTCAACTGGGGCCACCCGAGATCACAATATCAACGGTCACGTTGGATTACAGGGACTGAAAGTGCTCACACTTTAAAAATATGAGAGTGGGTCACAATCAAAACAACGGTATTTCCAAAAGGACGTGTGGCAACTGCTAGTGAATTCCGGGGAGAAACGTGGTGTGGTTTCAAGACACTCTAGGTTTCCCTACAATCGCATGTTTACATGATTACATATCCTGAGGTGACATATGGGAAAGGGATAACGAAAGAGGAGTTGGCATCATAACTCTGATAGTTCAGCGGCATAAAGGGAGAGGTTGCAGGTGTCATAGAACCTACACCAAAAGACTGAAAAGGGCCTGTGTTTAATCACAAGGGAGACCATTAAGGTTTCAAAGAATGATTTAGCACTAAGAATCAAAGATCCTTGACCGGGAGGTCGCACAACCCAGAGGGAGAATAGGGGGTTCTGCATCAAGGTGCGAGTGTGCACAAAACCAACACACTCTGGAGTGTTGGAGACACTAAGGAAAATCCTAGAGTTGTTGAACACTCTAAGGGAAGCAATTTCTGCAAGTATGCATTGAGCAAGAGATAGTAGGAAAACTGAAGGATTTCAGGAATCCAGAAGTAAGACATGTGCAAGGGGTGCACCAGGAGAGCGTTAAGATAATTGTTTCAAGAATTCGTCTGAAGGTTAAATCAAGTGCAAGGAGTGCACCTAAAGAAAAGTAAGTTCATCTTACAAGCTCAGGTGAAATGGCATTGATTTTCCAAGAGGGAACCATATAGTCCGTGGAAGGACACAGAAGGGTTGAGAAACTTCAAGATCCAAGACAAGCAAATCTTGGAGGGAATTAGTACAGTCACGCACAGAGTCCAGCAAGGAGTGCAGAAAAGGCAGAGAGAAGTCCAAGTCTTGGACAATGAGAAAAGTGATAAGTGTGAATAGGAGGAAGGAATTACCGAAGTCCTGAAGTCAAGTAAAGTCACCCATCGATAGGACAGGATAGGTGGCAAATGTTCAGGAGATCTGAGAGTTAGAGTTCTAAATGATTTTCCAAGAGCAAAGGGAAAACTTCTTGAAGTCACAAAGAGCAAAGTCAATCCAGGCCATTGTATCTGGAAGAGACATGTGGAGTATATCTATGCATTTTGGAGAGGTGGATCTATGGAAGAAATAAAAGGAGAAAAAATCATAAAGACTCCTAAATATCAGAGTTTGAAATAGATCACAACCATTGATCTAAAGAAGTGACAAGGACCGTTGATCCTCTCATTATTTGTGTTCGTCAATTCGGAGTTCGGGGAAATAAGAGTTAGATGTAGCAAAAAGGTCAAAGCTCGAAACCCGATGCACTTTTTAGGGTATATCCTAGGACACAACCCGAGTTCATATGATTAAAGGGGCCTAGCACAAATAACTAGTGTCATCGTCAACTTTCTTCAAAGGGGCCAAGAAGAGGGCTGCGAGGTTGATAGGACCTACACTTTGGGAAAAAGGGGACCTATGAAAATTGCATAAGGTTCCAGCAGGGTATCGAAGAGTCGATCAAACTCAAGCGATTGAACAATCCTAGACCGGGAGGTTGCATAGCCCCTGAGGGAAGGGGAGGTGTGCATCAAAAAGTCTCTTACTGAAGCGAAGTTTTCCAAACTTCAATATATGTTAGGAGTTCAATAATTTTTCATTAATGTGGGATAGGATCTAATGCCTCCTTCCTTCTCCTATTGTGTCACTATTTTAAATCAATTAATCATATCCCAATTTGTTCTTAAGGGGGGATGTTAGGATATTTAGACACTTAGAAGTTAGTTAAGATCTACTTAATCTAATGTTTAGTCAGGTAAAATTGTGTTTCTTTATTATGCATTTGTATTTAGGAAATCCGACGGTCACAATATGTTCCCAACATAGAGTGATCTGATGGTTCATATTCCCCTAGAACCTAACGACTACATTGATCTGTGGCTTAACACCCGATTGGTCCATGAACTCTATTTAAAGAGAATGGGGGTTCATTTGCCGATGATCGATTATGAGAAACTTTCTTGTAAAATATCTCTATAATCTTTTTCTTTTGCATTAATAAACTTCTCCAAGTGGTCGCGTTGGTTGGGGTCATGGATGTTTCCCCGTAGGGGTTTTACCACGTTAAAATATCAGTTTGTTGATATTTGATTTGTTTGTGTGAGTGGTTACTAAAGGTGTTCATCCTCTGCTAGAATACCTATGTTGTTGAACATTGGGAAGTTGAGGTATAAACTAACCACATCATGGCCTGCAAGCCTTTTGATGTTTCATCTTTTGGGGTTAGGGTTTTGGATGTTTAGGGATTTATCGTTAATTATTTATGTTAAAATTCCTTTTCGACCTCTTTTTAATCAACTTCTTGTTAACGAGTGTAGTCAACACATCTCTCTCTTCATGGATAAGCTACCACCATTCTAGATAGCTTGTATGATTTTCATTTTATGTTTTTTTGTATTCCAAACAATCATTAATATAATCTAAGTTTAATTGTGTTACTATATTTCTTGCAATATCTCTGTGTGTTTCGTTTTTATACCTCTACATTCATTTATTTCTCAATATAATATGCATCACTTTTCCTCTATACCACTTCCCCACTAGGCCCCTATATCCATCCAACCCTTATATCCCCCTACCCCTTTGTCCCTATATATACTTATATCCTAGTCCCATTTACCCTTGAGACCCTACATCCACTTGTTTTCTAACCCTCTATGTGATTAAGCCCTTTTATCCACTTGGAACCTAGATGCATCTACCCCTAGTTCTCCACTTCTACCCAAAACCTAACCCCATCTATAGATAATCCCTAATATCCATGTGACCTCTTCCCCAAGGCCCCACACTCATTGCACCATCATCCTAGTTCCCTTGTCATATCCCTAGGTCTGGAACCACCTTCAATTCTATGCCCCTATGCCCTTGTTTCCCCCAAGATCCTCCAAACATAATACCTCTTTCCTATCCCTAATATTTAAAGACCTTAATTAAAGGTATGTACTGCAAGAATTTTCTCTTTCCCTCCCATTCCTCCCTTTCTACTCTCCCTTTAGCTTTCCCCGCCCTCCACTTTTGATTCTCTCTCCTATCCTTCAATTCCACCAATACCCCTCCTATACTCATCCACGTTTCACCTCTTATCATTTCCTCCCCCTTTTCTCTTCTGTCCCAACTCCCTCATTCCCAACTCTCCTACTATTACTATTGAGTATGTGTTATATTCTTTGCATGTGTGTGGGGGGGGGGTGCATCAAATTTGATGATCCCCCCCAGTAATGGTGTACGTTTCGTTGAATTATCCACTGAGGAGGGGGGTCATTATTCCTCTATTCATTGACATAGATTCCTATATGTTTGGAGATTCATTATTCCTTTATCCTACTTTCAAAGTTAAATTGAAAGCCACACTGCTAAGAATAAACTACAAGCCATATGCTCGAAATACAAGCTTATTTTATATACACTTCCTACTTTAACCAACTTGATCATATTTTTTTATGTAAAAGAGAAATTTCAATGATACCAAGTGAGCATTTGACTAATAAAATGATATTCCTTTTCACAGGTAAATGAGAGCTTGCAAGAAAAAAAAAAATTGCAACAAGAATGTAATATGTCTCCATGTAGATGACTATGGGATCATGAAAAACATAGAAATACTTCTCTCACTAATTTACGAGACAAAAATTCTTTGTTGCGATTTCTGCTCCAGTTATAAAACCATAATCCTTTTCAAACACATGAAAAACACATGTTTCATTACAATAAGGGGCAACAATAAATCCTTGTAACTTTTGATTAAATATTTTGGCAGAAAATACATTAGCAACATCGAGAATAACAATATTCTTATAAAAATCAAGAGGATGCAACACAATTTCATCAATTACAAGAGGATACACATCATGTTCAATGAAACCTTCAATTTGAATAACTGTCTCCTCATGCATCAAACTGGAACAAATACCCTTATGCTTATGACTGGAGAAATGATGCAACAATGAAAATTCTTGACAACATTCATCATAAAGGAAATCAACTACATATTTTCTTTTACAATATGAATTAAATATAACATGGAATTCTTTTAATGAGGAAATGTTAGATTGAGGTAGAGATCTACAACATTCTCATGCTTTTCATTCCAATGAATACCTAAACATTTTCATCAAAATATCTTCATGGAAAATTCCCACTTGACGCATACATTCACAAAATTATAAAAAGTGCTCAGTAGGAAATTCCCAATCATTTCCCTTAAACCTTGAAATACAACTTTCCCATTCTTCTCTTTTAGGCATAGGATTAAGAAAGCCATGTACATTTGAAAAATCAAAACTTGCATACCTCTAAGCCAAAATGGATTCCATTTCCTTAGAGATTCTTAACCGGTTGACCTACCAATGGAGTCTTCAACCATGGATTTGTCAGGTGAATGATCAATAGTCTTTATATTCTTTACCCTTGTTCACCATAAAATATTGGATCTGATCCTTGTCGTACCTCGGGGAATATTTTTTCAATTCCATCTCCGACAATGACTCCAAAATATGTTAGCGCTAGAAGATTCTCTTTGATTATTGGGAGATCATGCTTAATGCATATTAATTATTGCAACGATTGATTGATTTGAGTTATGGATCAAGGAGGTTGGATGAGTTAAGGATTTGGTGAATCTTTCATTAGGACTTCATATTGTCAGGGGCATTCATGCTGATAACTAGATTCTTAATGGACAATAGCAAAGAAGAAAATGGGACGAAAATGAATATATAAGCTAATAATTTGCTAAAATCATACATCCACCAAGAGGATTTTCAAATTTAAAATGTCATTAAAAATATGAACCAAATACTTGAAAACAAATTTTCAAAATATAGGTGATTAACATTAAAATCTTTTCTATAATCATAGTTGAAACTCTGTGGAAATTAATGCATTGCAGAAATCCCAACTATATTCAAGCAAGCAAAAAAAGAGTAGGATTACAATAAGAACGCACTATAATTATCAGAATGTCTCAATCCTTGAGCATGAAATGCTGCAGTGAATGAATTTATTTAATACATTTCTCAGACCTTCAACCTTTTATACTCAAACCTCATGTTTCCTCCAAGAGGAAGATTGAACCCCTTCTTCATTGATCATCCTTGCTTAAATAAAATTTGCAAAATATAATTCCAGATAAAATCTTCAAATCGAGATCCTTAACAATGGGATATCATCATAATTCTTAAGTATAAAATAAATATCAAATCTCAAGGTTGAATTGATGAAGGTGGTACCTTTGTTGAATGACCATTTTTTAGAAAATCGAATTCTAAAAAATTTGGAAAAAAATCAGTAAAATATGGGAAAATCACTCTTAAAGTGCCACTTGTAGCTCCAAAATGGTTCAAATTTTTGGAAAATGACCTAAAGAACACCTAATTTTTCTCATTCCTGAAAAAACCCATGTTTTATGTTTTTGACATTTGATCCCATTTGCTTGAAAATTGTGTCGAAAGATGAACACAAAAAAAATCACCTACAATAATTTCTGCATTTTTTTTATCAATTATTAACCAAATGTTTCTCTTGATCTCCTTGATATTTTTGGATATTTGATGTGTTGAACAAGTTTAAATGGTTATCAAGATATCCAACGAATCCATTCCACCCATTTACCATCATGGAATTCCATAAAATTGCAGATAATGTGTAAATTTGTATTTAAGAATTTCCAAAACAAGGGTGTTGCAAGAAGCACAAATTTTTTGCAACACGCATTATCTCACTTGGATAACAATAATAAGTTTGAGAGAATTTATTTGAGACTTGGAACTTTGAATTCGGTTGGAAACCCAATTTTTAAATAAAACCAACTAAAGTATGTGCAGACCCGAGAGTCTTCAAAAACTCAGAATTTAAACCAAGATTCAAATTTTTTGACAAAATAATGACAAAAATTAGTGTTAACCCTAGCTCCATCTGAGGATGGTGTCCTCCTTGTGAGACAACAAGAACACAAATACCAATTCATTCTTCCTTCATAAACCTGTAACCCATTCTGCACATTCAATTATAGAGCACATTCATTAATTTCAAAATCTCAGTCTTAGGGTAAAGATCATTCTCGAGAATAATTTTTTAGATATATTTATGGGAACTTTAAAGGAGAACATTCAACATGAGGTGCCTCTATGCAAACCTAAATTCCTAGATCAAGCGTTCAATATGAAAATGAAAGTGGAAAATGAAAATATGGCTACTAGAAGGGTGACTACTAACAACGATAGAGAGAACCATGTTCCTTCTCCTAAAATCACTCAACCAACAAGGTTGACCTCATTAAATGCATGAAATAAGAGAAAAGGAACTATGTTTCAATTATTGTAAGGGGCATGCATAAATGAAGTGAGAAGAACTTATTCTACATAGATTGTGAAGAGGAAGAAGATAAATAATTGGAACCATCACAAGATATAGATCTAGAAGAGACTACTTCAAAAATACATTGTCATGCATTTGTTGAAATAAGTATTTCACAAACCCTCAAGATACAAGGATACATAAAAAAGAAAAAGGTAATAGTGTCGATTGATTCTAGTAGTACCCATAACTTCATCACTTACAAATTAACAAGACATCTCAATTGTTTTGAATTTTCAGCACCATAGTTTCAAATAATGATTGTAGAAGGAGGTACCATAAATTGTTCTGGGAAGTTCCATAGAATTAATCTCAATATGGGGGAGTATTTGTTGGATATTTCCATGATTTCCATATAAATGGGTGGTGTTGATGTTATATTAGAGGTCCAATGGTTATAATCATTGGGAATATCGGCCTTTATTTTTCAAGTTATTTTCATTAGATTTTCCTTATAAGGAAACAAAATTGAGCTTAGAAGTATCCAAGTGAAACCCTGTAAGGTGATAATCTTTAATATCATGGAAAAATTAATCATAAAGGGACACCATGGTGTATTTGAAAAATTATGTTCACTATATGTGCAAACGTCTATATCCTCTACTCCTTTAGATCTCAAAATAGTTATCAACAATCATTCCAAGGTATTTGGAGAGATGGCTAAGGGTCTTCCACCTACTCGAGATCATGACCATGTTGTTCATTTGAAACTAGGAAGTGTCCCACCTAAAATTAGGCCTTACATTTATCCATATGCATAGAAGAGTGAGATTGAGCATATGATCCAAGAAATGTTAGAGGATGGAATAATTCAACATAGCTAAAGTTCTTTCTCTTCACCAATGGTGATGTTTACAAAAAAGGATGGTTCATGGTGTATTTGTCAAAATTATAAATATCTAAACAAAACGAACATCAAAGATAAGTTTCCTATTCCTATCATTGATGAATTAATAGATAAATTGCATGGAGTAATTTTATTTTCTATGTTGGATCTTCATTTGGGATATCATCAACTTAAAATGAGGAAATAATACATTCCCAAAATAGTTCTTAGAATACATGAAATACATTAAGAGTTTTTGGTTATGCCATTTGGACTTACTAATGCACCTTCAACATTTCAAATCTTGATGAATTATGTTTTCAAATCCTTCCTCATAAAATTTGTTTTAGTATTTGTTGATGAGATACTAAACTAGAACAGATGTTGGGAAGATAATGTAAAACATGTTGATAGAGTATTATATCTATTGGAAGAGAAGAAACTTTATGAAAATAATTTCAAGTGTTCCATTAGGGTTAAAGAAGTGGAATATTTGGGTCATATTGTACCTCATGAAGGTGTAATAGTCGACCCTAAAAAACTTAAATCTATAAGAGAATGATCAATTTCTAAAATCTTAGAGAAACTTAGAGGATTCTTAATATTGATAGGTTATTACCACAAGTTTCTCAATAAATATGGTTAAATAGAAGCACCTCTAATAA
>ML815281.1:137519-157804 GCA_009831015.1 Picea engelmannii
TCTTCAAGCTATTTTTTCAGAGTTTCTATAGTGATTTTACTCTCTTCTAAACAGATTTTGAGTTTATTGTTTTCATCAAGAAAGTCACTGTTTTCTAGAGCATCCTCAAAAGTATCCTTTTCTTCTCTAGATCCTTTTTCAAACTCTATGAGAAGTCTAAGGTCTTGTTCACATTATTCCTCACTATCAGATAACCCATCACTATCTTCATGAGTATAGAAACTCTTTTTAGAACTAAAATGATTCTTATTTCTTTTTTCTACTTCCTTCCCCTTTTTATGTGTTTCTTTATAAGGACACTTAGCAGCATAATAACCAACTCTTCCACAATCAAAACATTTGAAAGGAAGCTTACCTCTGAACTGTCATGTCCCAGTTTGGAGTTTCCTTACGAAGTTTATCTCATCTTCCTCTGAGATGTACCCTGATCCTTCTGTTATTTGTACTTCCTTTCCTTTTGTAGAAGTTCTAAAGACTGCTTCTTTGAATTTAGATGGTCCTCCTCTTCTCATTTCATACGTAGTTAGTATGCCATGTAGTTGTACCACAGTAAGATTTTGAAGATCCTGCTTTTCTTCAAGAGCTGATACTTTTGACTCAAATTTTGCAGTTAGAGATCTTAAATTTTTTTCCACCAAAGTAGATTCAGTTATTGTTTCTCCCAGATTTCTCATGCGATTTACAATATCATCAAGACGTAAAAAGAAATTTGCAATGCTTTCCTCATTATTCATTTTAAGATTCTCATATTGAATTCCGAGAGTTTGCAGTTTAGCACTTTTTACCTTTGCATCACCTTCATAACTCAGAATGATTTTGTCCCATATGTCCTTTCCTTTGTTCAACTGCATGACTTTGACAAATTCTGATTCAGTTAGACTTCCTAACAGAGCATTAACTGCTTTTGCATTTGTCTCGTAGGTTTTTCTTTATGTTGGATCTATTGGTACTGTAGATGGATATTGATATCCTCCTTCAACAATAGCCCATACATCTGCTCCCAGAGACTGAAGATAAGATCTCATCCTTGTTTTTCAGAAGATTAAATTGTTTCCATTGAAGAGTGGAGGCCTGATAGATGCTATTTTGTCTTGATTTCTCATTTTGATTGAACTTCCTTCTGGCGGCTAAGCCTTTTCAGAAGGACCTAGATCTGAAACCAATTGTTGAGAAATACTGAGAGGGGGGGGTGAATCAGTATTTGAGCAATAATTAATTTTCTCTCTTCTTTCACTAAAAACCTTAGGCTACTTTGTAGAGACCAGTTCTTTTATAGTCTTTTGAAAATAAGAGTGAATCCCGAGATCTTTCTTTATTCATCAAATGTCTATTAAGAAATAATACAATGCAGTGAAAACAAAGCAAACCAATGCACATGAGTAAGACACATGAACACTAGGATTTAAGGTGGAAACCCAAATTGGGAGAAAACCACCGCTGTCGTTGTCTCTGTCTTCAATGATTATTATTAAGAAAACATTCTACAATAGTGTACTAGTGCAGACTCATACTAGTACACATGCTTCTACCTACAGAAGGCTGCAACCTTCTATTGTTTACCAGCCTTTCTTGGAAGGGAGCTTCAACCCCTTGAAAATCGCACCAGTTTCTACTGGTAAGATTCTTCTACTGAAGGCTTTAACCCTCAGACTCACTACTGATCACGATTTCATAAATTTTCACACTGGATCAGACAGATTCAACCCCGGATTCACCAGAGTTCTATGCACTGGCCATCATCTTCTTTTAGAAGAGACAGTTCTGGCATCTTATTAAGACTGGTATTCCGAAATCACATCAATACACAATTTTCTAGTGACTATGATAACTACTGCAATTATCTCTTAAGGAAACACAGATCTACTGACTGCAGGACATATGCAAAAGCCTCCTAAACACATTAAACAATACCATAAACCTGGAGAGGATACCTCCACTCTCCTAGTTGCTAAACCCATGACAGAGAACTCTCTGTCAGTGTAGATCTGCCACCCAACTTCCACAATGAAGTTCCTCCCTCCTCAAACCTTCCATGCGGCCTGCACAAATGAGCTCAACAAACTGTAGATGTCCCTACTGTCAGAAAATGGCCTCCATGTCCTGCAAAAGACCCCTGCTACCTGTCAAAATCCTTACCGCCTGCCTTTTCTTGTAGATCCCAACTAGAAAATGGCATCGACCCCTTCTTATGGCCATGGGTAAAAAACCATTCAACGCTCATTGTCACCTTGGTTTACTCCACGATGCTCTTTTTAAATCTTCAACTAGGGTTTTAGACCTCGGCATCATGAACCAATAATGCGAAGGGAAAAATCGGATCCCCATTGCTCGGGTCCCTCATTTTAAATTTGAATTAAACCTACACGCCCTTTTTTAAATTAGGTTTCGACATTCCTTATGTATTGGTTTCTTTGCCTCTTGAGTTCGCGATTTTCCGATCCCCGACTTCCTCTGTACTTCTAACACGCATCCCACCAAATGGACGGTTCAGATTCCGTGTCAGGTTTTCTTTTAGGGATCTCCCGATCCTTCATTCACGGGAATACCGATTTGTCGATTCCCGATACGCTGGTCCTCCGACAGGCCTTTGACCTGCCACCTGTCCTGCAGGGTGTCCCACACACTATCTGCTTTATCGGGAAATTGCGTATCATGATTTCGCTATCTCTGATGTACTTGATCATGGGACTCACGAAACTCTGATTCTCGATTCTCCGATGAAGCCTTTCTCTAGGTGGTGCCCGATCGCTGCCACGCGTCCTTCCAAATGGACGGTCCCGATTATGTCGAGATTTCGAGACTTTCAGTGTCCCAGTTCTCACGACCTTGAGAACTCTGATCTCTCGATGGCTTATCTCCCTCGCAACTTATGCAGATCTGACGGCTGTCGGCGAACCTCTTCAGCGATCATACGCGCCCATCCAAAACACAACCATACACTGATGTTCTTACATGAAAACTCTTCTTCTTCCTTTGCCTCATGCTTTGCCATCAATGACAATAGTTCCAACACCCCACTAGTTGTTTGTACAGTGTGTTGTCAACCAATGGAGTCCCTCCACCATCCTCAAGTTTTACTCTTGATAGGAAAGGAGTCAAAGCATACTTGCAATGTGTCATGTGAAATATCTCAAGGAGATCTCGTGGATACTTGGCTTGAGAAAATTTGATGCCTTATCCATCTTGACTGATCTCGAGTCCAAGGAAGAAGTGTAGCAGACCCATGTCTGTTATCAAAGACCTATCATGTAGAATACTCTTGACAACAACGATCGTTGAAGTCGAGCAACCGATGATCAACAAATCATCAACATACATAACTAAAAGTAGAAGTGAATCAGCCATCCTAAGCATGTAGACATTCAGATCTTATTTACAACATACAAATTTCTATGACAACAGGTAGGAGTCCATCTTGTCATACCATGCCCTCGGAGCCTGCTTGAGGCCATAAAGGGACTTCTTCAGTTGATATACCAAAGATGAGTCATGCATAAATCCTTGGGGTTGCTCCATGTATTTCTACTTAGATATATCACCATGAAGAAATGCATTCTTCACATGCATCTTATGGACTTCCCATCCCTTGTATTCCACAATGGCAAGTGTGAATCGTATGGAATCCATATTCTCTACTGGAGAAAAGGTCCATCGTATGAAATACTAGCTTTTTCTCTTCTAATATGTCCATCTGTTGCGCTCTTGGTCCTGTAGACCCATATGCATATGAAAATTTTCCTCCCAGAAGGAAGGGGAACCATATCCCAAGTCTGGTTCTCGAGGAGGGAGTTCTACTCCTCCTGCATGGCAGATTTCCAAAAGGGATTTCTAGTAGCCTCGCCATAAGACTGTGGATATAAAGATTGAACCAAGAAAATATACATGGAGGGAAATGGTTCAGTGGTAGTGAGTGAAACATGAGGCTCCTAGAAATTAGATCGAGTCCTCCTAGTATCGGTTGGATCACCAACGAGATCCCCTGCATCCTGAAGAGTAGTATGTGCCCACTTGGGCCTCTGCTTTGGTTTTGCAACTAGATATGGACATTCTGACTCTGCATATGAATATACACAATCTAAATCTGAATCATCTAAGTCCTTTGAATTAGAACTCTCATCTGAAGAAGATTCAACATGTACATGTTCATCATATCAGACAGGTGGAATAATGAAGGTGTCTCCATACAACTATTGAGGTACATGCGTGCCGCTTTCCTTGAATTGGAAACTACTCTCAATAATGAGTCGGTAGGAGGAAATATCAATAATCCTATATCCCTTCACACAGTCGGGGTATCCAAAAAAAATACACTCAATGCTCTGTGGATCAAGTGCCTTCCTTTTTTTAGAGGGAATCTGGCCCCATGCACGTGAACCAAAAATGCGAAAGTGGGTCACTTTTGGTTTGAGGCCGCTCCAAGCCTCATAGGGGGTCTTATCCTTGACAGATATATGGGGAGATTTGTTTTAAATGTATGTTTCAAAATTAAGTTCTTCGGCCCATATTATCTATGGTAGTGAATTTTCATTCAACATGCAAGATGCCATTTCCTTTAGAGATTTGTTTTTCCACTCAAGAACTATGTTTTGCTGTGGAGTATAGGGAACTGTGTGCTGCAATTGAATATATCGCTCATGGAAATGATCATGGATATCATGATTGACATACTCTCCCCCATTATTAGTTTGGAGGAATTTGATCTTCTTTTCGGACTATGTCTCAACCAGGGCTTTGAAATCTTTGAGGTGTTGAAAAACCTTGGTTTTTTTCCTGAGAAAGTAGATCCATGTAAAACGTGAGAAATCATCAACAAAAATGAGAGAAAACCTTGATTTTCTGATGGATGGATGTGGAAAAGGACCCATAAGGTCACTTTGGATCATATATAAAGGTGCATAAGCTCTTTGAGACTTTCCTTTTGTCAAATTTCTCTTGAGGGTTTTTTCCGAGAACACATCCCTCACATACTCCCTTGGAGAAATGGATGTCTGGTAGACCATCAAACAATATTTTCTTTCTAAGTTGTTGCATGTATCTGAAATTGAAATGTCCAAACCTTTTGTGCCATATCCTACTACTTTCATCAGCATGAGTAAGCAGTAAATCAAAATGATGTTCAATGAATTCAGAAAAAGTATACAATCTAGATTGATGATTTACCTCACCAGTATCAACCCTGGAGTTGGTTTGCATGTCGTAGATGTCCACAGAATTTGGTGTGAATATGAATTTAATTCTAGTGCTAGAATTTTTCATCTGATACACGGAGATAGGGTTGACGGAAAGTTTGGTAACATGCAACACATTCTCGAAGATTTCGTTGGTGAGTTCAATCCTTCATTTACCGATGACTTCGACATAAGAGTTGTCCCTCACCAGAATAGGAGGAACTTTGCATGCATCCAAAGAATAACATACTTCTTTTGAGGCAGCCATGCGATGTGATGCTCTTGAATCTATGATCCAATCATTGGGAGAGGAGTTGATGGCAATCAAGGCATGGCTAGAATTTCCTTTTCTGGAATTCAGATCTTTTGGCTTCTTCTTCTTGGAACCCTCAGGGATGTGATCTCCAATGTTTTTTTTTTGAAGTATTTGAGACATTATATCTATTTATTTTTTCATGCATGCATATTTTGGATGGAATCTTTTGTGATAGTACGTGCATTTCTCCCCTTTTCTTCCCTTTTCCCATTTGGATCTGGATCCATCGGTGAAAGGTTTTGTGTACCCTTCCTTCTTAGGATGTGCATGAGCTCTCCTTTTGTATTTATCTTTAGATTTATGAGATTTATGGATGCCATATTTCACATTAAGTGCATGTGCCTTTGGGCCTTTGATTTTTCCCATGTTGATGATCTTGGTTTGCTCTTGTGTCAAGGATTTGATAAATTCCCCAAGATAAGGCATCTTCCAGGTGGCTCCAGAGGAAAATATAATAGACTGGAATGTGAATACGAACACAGAGAATTCAGGACCAATTTTGGAGAGAATGGTGAGACCCATTTGTTTCTCCTCCTTAGATTTATCAACCTCACAAGCTTTGAGTTGTGACATTAAATCCTTGAATTTTGTAAAGAAAACTTGGATATTGTCGAATATTTTTGGATCCAATGTGAGTAGTATCACCTCCAACATGTGTCCCCTCATATCATCCTGTTTTCCAAATATCCATTCCAATTTGGTCTAGGATTCATTGGGAGTCTTACATGAAGATGTGTGGAAATGGAGATCAAGAGAAATTAGACTGCAAATCATCTTGAGTGCTTCATCCATCTGATATAAGTACTTGGATTTTTCTATGCCTGATGTCAGTTTTTTATCTATATTCAAGGTTAACCTATACAATCCTTTGGTTCTAAGATGAATTATTATTCTCTCCTTCCATGCAACATTTTTTTAAGGTGTAAGAATGAATTCTTTTTGGAAATCCATCTTTCCGTTGTCATCAATCTTTTGTACGTACAAAATTTTTTGGTGTAGCTTTTGCTTAGCATTCTATCAGCTCTGATAGCATGTAAATGTGTTGAAACTTCAAAAAATAGATATATCTAAAAAATACTACACATATTTGCAGAGAGAAATTTAGAAAGAAGAATACGGAGAGAAAGAATAGAAGAATTATCATTAACCATTTGAATAATAAATAATTTACACATGATATACTCTGTATAACTCAATGAATTCACACTAGAGGAGAGCCAATGCACCATAGTGGTGGTATAGAGAGATATAGACACACACCATCAATTACGGGAGTGAATGGCCACCTAGTCTAGTCTCTTAGGCAGTTGTGGGAGTGAAATGCCACCTAACTGAGTTAACTAGTCAACTAGTCTTCAGTTAATTGACTAAACAGAGAGTAGTGAGGAGTAGATCAAGGAATCAAGGGTAATGCACCAGTATGGTGACGATATCAAGGCAAGTGTGCATTAGCATGGTGATGATCCCAATGTTGCATGGTGACAAAACCAATGAAACATCTAAACTCAACTCAACTAGTCAAATTGAAGTGTCAACTAAAAGAGAATATTCTCTAGGTGGAATATTCTCCCCTAAAATATAGGAGACTAGATAATGACTAATTATTATTAATAAACAAGGAAAAACATTAGGAAAAATAAATCCTAGGTGTGTGTGAAGTAAATCCAATATGAAATATTGTCATCATGGTAGTAGTGGATCGACTAGCAAAATATTCCCATTTTGTTTCATTTTTATCATCCTATTAAATCGAGTACAATAGCTACAACATTCACAAAAACAGTTCAAAAACTACATGGAGCTCCCAAGATTACTGTAAATGACAAAGATCAATTTTTCATACAAAATTTTTGAATTGTGTTATTTTCTTGTTTGTGTACTCCATTGGCTCACAACTCGTATTACCATTCTCAATATGATGGGAGAACTGAGATTGTGAATAAATTTCTAGAAGGATCTCTTTTTTGGTTTTCATGTGATAAAAAGACACAATGGGTCAAGTGGTTTCCCTTGGAAAAATGGTGGTACAACACATCCTTCCATACTTCATAAAACATTTCCCCATTTCAGGCACTTTATAGATATCATCCTCCATCCATCACATCACCCTTGAAAGGGACTGAAAAGGTTGAAGTAGTGGAGGTGCACCTAGGGAACCAACAAGAGGTTCTCAAACTATTGAAGAAAAACATAGTTATGGCACAAAATAGGTTGAAACAAAAAGCATATCAACATTGCATCGAAAAGGAATTTGAAGTGGGGGATTGGATATTTTTTAGGCTACAACTATATATACAAGTTTTCCTCAAGCCAAAAAATAAAGACAATAAAATAGCACCCAAATATTATGGCCCCTATCAGTTTTTTCAAAGGATTCGAAGTATGGATTACAAATTGAAGTTTCCCTCATCTTTACATGTACATCCATTCATCCATGTTTTCTTCTTAAATAAGGTAATCAAAAAAAATATTCTAGTACAAACTATTTTACTAGACATTAATGAATAAGGGAAAATCATACTAGAACCAGAAAAAATCCCTAAAACAAGGATTAAGGAGTTGAGAAATCAAGCAGTTACTGAGTTACCTCATCATATGGAAGAAAACACCAATGGAAGAGGCAACATGAGAAGATGATTTCTTCGTGTAGAGGCACTTGTAATTATTCAAGTGTTTAGGAAACAAATTTCTTGAAGGAGAGGGGCATGTTAATCCCTATACAAATCCCCATGTTAAGTATAAAACCCCTTATTAAGCTATATATATTGAATTATTACATTTCTAGTGTTATATTTTTATGTAGGAGAGAACCCTTCATTTTACCCTTTAATTATAGTTGGATGATTTGTATCCTATATATACAAAGGATACCGAATATTATCTCATCATATCTCATCTTGTACATTGAATATATTGTAAATGGAGGTTTCCTCCTAGAAGTGAACTATTATTAATTTATTTTTTATCATTCTCAAGGAGTTGGTGGATGTTGTAGTCCAACACAAATTATGAGATGGTTATCGGTAGATCCTTACATAGTTAAACACATACTATAACATCATATAGAAGAACATATAGTCGTATAGACAGACATACACAAGATTCGAGAGAAACAACCAATCTTTTTATTATATTAAGAACAATCTCTTCTTGTATTCCATTACATAGCCATGCATATATATTTGTGATATTATGTTACCAGTCGGTTACATTCTTTAACTGTCTAGTTGGTRGACTCTAATTTCCTATCCAACCAATTCTCCTACCCAACTACTATACTCAACTTGGCTAGTCGACTSGTAGGTCTAGTCGGTGGGGACGACTAGCCCCTAAAATATCTCCCCCCCCTCTCAATTCCTTGCTCRTCCCAAGTAATGGAGGAGTGTGTTTATTACATTGACAATTTTTYTTTTACAAAAATGAGGATGCGAAGGGAAGAAGAAGAAAAKAAGAAATGTTGTTTTCAAGCATTGTTGGAGTGCTCTTTCTTGTTTTTCTGTGGCTAGCATATGGTTGGACTGTATGCTATTTTTCTTGATCATTTTTCTCTTGAAKGATTTCCTATTCATGCATTCTTATGTTTTGAGGCAACGTATATTCTTTGACCTATACATGGGATTGTTATAATCCTTCTATGAGTACTTTTGGGATCATCGACCGATGGCTGGTAGATGGAAAGTTCAACTTGGATAGTAAAGGATTAAAAAGTTGCAAATTCCTTTTGTAGGTTGATGTAACTACAAATTGTTTTGTTTGTGGTATCCCTTCAAACATTGTATGGTAAATGGTTGAGGTTGTGTGAAAAACATTATAGGAGAACTTGTGCCATTCCTCGATGGAGTGGTTACCTCAATTCTGATTTATTTTAGTTGTCCTAGGAAATCCAACTTGTTGGTTAAGGATGCCTCTTGAAATATAATCAACTCTAAGTTGAATTTCTCTTCAACTTCCTTTGTTTTCTATTTGATTGAGTCAATATGTTTGTGGGATTTATATGTTTCTACTTTTCCTCTACTTTCCTCTTAGAACCATTTCTTCTCCTTCTTTGCTAGTTCTTTCTCAATTGTTCTTTCATTCGCAATGTGGGTTGCTATGGCTACTTTAATTTTGGAGTCAATGGTGATATATCTTGTTCTCTTCAATTCCTCTATTATCATTCTCTGATCCCTTAGTTTATTTTAGGTTGAGGTGAAGTATGAAGAACAATTGTTTAAGACTATGTGAAACATTGTTTTCTCTGATATAACCTTATCTAGTTTTTGATGTACTTTTTTGAATTTCCAAAACTATGTATGCATGATTGCTATTATATGTTGAGAGACCCCATCCTGATTGCATCTCACTTCCCTATTGTGTAACTATTTTAGTTCCATTTTTTCCTATCGTACATGGTGGATTTTTGCCTAATTATTAACACTTGTAGTTATTACTACTTCGACCAATTGTTTCATTGATGCTAGTGGGTCAAATCCCTTTGTTAGTTGATCAATGCCTAATTTTTCATTTTCTAATAGCACAATGTCCTTTATCACTTTTTTTTATTTATTCCTCCTTGCAACAAGTCATGTACCATATCGTGCAAATTTCCTCTATATATTGGTTTATTATTTGGATACCTCATCATATAAGTCCATTATTTGTTCATTCAACGTGACCGTTGGGTCAAATACTATCTCTGTTAGTGTTGTTGTTGACTCAACTAGTTTGAAGGATGTGAATGTCCTGGACTTTGGATTTTTAGCCTTCCCATGTATAATATTCTTCTTCATGATTAAATATTCCTTTTAATGTTTAGGGTTGTTTTATTTTTTGGCACCATTTCCTTTGTCAAAATCCTTGTTTTATAGGTTTTTCTCATTGTGTTGTTATGGCTCTAGATTTGTGTGGGCATCCTTTTCATTTCCATACTTTCCTTGATCTTGTGTATTTGTAGGCTCTGTGTTTCTAGTCTATTCTAGAATATTTGACTGGCCTTTGTGAGGACTTCCAGATGGAGGATTTTTTGGAGGATTATTTCATTTTTGAGGTGACTCTTGTCCCTCATTTCCTTATTTGTGTTACTCTCCTTCTTGGAAAGTCCATGGGCCAGTTGTCCTTTCTTATTTTTGATATTTTACTGATTATTTTGTATTATCCAAAGGTATAATGCTTGGTTGTGTTTTGACTGAATTATGTATAGGGGGAGTGTTTTTTGACCCATTGATATTTGTGCTTGTTCCTCCTTCAACATGTGTCAATTGTCCTACTCCTAGTGGGATAAAATAATAAATGGTTTCTTCCATTGTAAGAATCTTCTTGGTGGTTCCCTTATGTGTTGTATGGTCAATATCTTATTATTCTTAGGGAGATGTAATTTTTGAGTGGTGAATTGGAGCTCGAGAGTCTGAGATTGTTCCCTCTGATATACTTGTTATCTTCCTTTCCTAATTTTCCTTTTGTGTGTCATTGTCTACTTTGTTTTTCCTATTTCTTCAACCACTATAGTAGGACTCGGTGGTGGATATTCTCTTATAAGATTGATCAGCCCTATTATTGTCCTTTATTTCTTTGGAATGGGATATTTTCTTGGGTTGGGTCGAATTCTCTTCGACCGTCATTATGGAATTGGGGTTGACCAATCTGTGTCTTTATAACCCTCCATCCTTTTATTTTTTTGTCCCCTTGTTTTGATATGATTTTCTAAGGTCGCTCTAGTTTTCTTAGCTTTAAAATGATTCACATTGAGAGTCTCCATAGCCTCTATGAATTGTGGCCCAATGCTCAACTTCTGGACATTCTGTGTAGTTGCTTGGTATTTTTCTATCTGGTGGGCCCTCTTAAATATTTTTTCGGTGAATAAAGCCAACTTTTCCCTTATCATAGGGTCATTGAAATCAAGATCTGTGTTTTAATTAAAATTTCCCTCTAGATAATATCAAAATATTCTAGCATTGTGTTAGGTTCTATTGCTTTCTTTCCCTTATACAGTCTTTCCTGCCATATTTTTTTGGTCAGTGTTTTCTTTGTTGGCACTCCTTCTTTGTTGAGATTTACAACAAACACAACAATGTATAGGGATGATTCTATTTTTTTTCTTGCACTCCATTTTTGAAAGGTTTCATAGTGGATTAGTTGTTTCTTAGTAACCATGGTGGTATATTAGTTTGAAATACCAATTATCGATCCAACTTCTAGAAAATTTGGTACTTTTTTTGCTGGTATTCCATCTTTTTAGGGGTTGAGCCTCTAGTGACTCCACACCAAAGTGTTGTGGTGTCCAAGCTAATTTGAATATGGTAACTTGGCAGTAATTCCCTTAAAACATTTTTTTTGACTCGCCACTTATGTGATATAGTTTTCACATGATTTACCCAACATTTAAACATTATGTTGGAGGAAACATAGTCAGATGATTCAACCGCTCTTGAAGAAAAATACCTGAAATTGTTAATGGTTGGAGTTTCCTGTGCAGTAAATGCAGGTTCTATGACTAGGCATACTTGGCTCATGGTGATCCAAAGTAGCAATGAAGGGAATTTGATTGCATGTCCATTAGCTTGGAAATATTTGCAGTTTCTCTTAATTAATGCACCAAGGTGTTCTTCCTAACTATGCCCCCATCTAGAATATTTGGCCAATAGGCTCTAGCATTGTAAGATTTATGTCAGACACTTGACCTATGGTCATGAGGCAAACTGATACTATGATTCATGTCCATTTGTCATAGAGGATCGTGAATTTGTTTGATCTAGGTGGATATTGGTGGCAACCTACCTATTCCAACTAGATCAAAGAAATTCTTTGGTAATTTATTTTTTTTAGTAGTTTTTCAGGTCCTAAACTTCCAGGGCCATTTTAAGGTTCTAAATAATGTTTTTTCATGATCAGGCACCTCAATGTTCTTCAAACGAATGATTGAGACTATGAAATGAATATCCTCATCATTACCTTTCCAATGAGCTATCATGTACCCCAAACGAAGATCGTATTTCAAAGTTACGCCCATGGGATGTTGATACACCAAACTACCCAAAACGAGGTCCACAAACCTATTGGTTTTTCATCTTCTAGGGTTAGGGTTTTGGGTTTTCTTTATGTAAAAAATTCCTTTGGAGCCTCATTGTAATGATCATCTTCTTTCGAATGAGCGTATCCATTACATCTCTTCTTAGAGATAAGCTACCACCATTTTAGCGAGTCATTCAGTCTGTAATTTAACAATTTCTATACATTCTCTCATTAATAAAAATTGTGCATTACTATATCTCTGCATTTATTGTAAATTTTCTATGTATCTCAGAATATCTCTATATATTTCATTTTTTTATCTCTCTCTTCATTTTTTTTCCCAAAAATAATCTAGATCAATGGTATCAGAGCAGGTTTCTCATAGTCGTTTCTTAGTGCATGTCCTCGATGGGTTCAGGGTACATAAAGTTGGGTCTCGATTTATTTTCCCTTGAGGATAACCGCTCTCATCAGCCTAAGAGGAATACCATGGTGGAAGAAAAGAGAGATGTAGGAGAAAAATATCCCATCAAGCTATTCCTCGCAGAATCCCTCACGCAACAAAGGAACGAGTTATTGAAGAATTTTTCCCAAATCATTCAATTATTGTTGATAATAACATGCACGTATTTATCAAGAAGTAGATGTGGAGATGCTACTCCATTCAAGTTATAAGTTAATTTTGATATTCCCATATTTGAAGGTCAAATCGATGCAGATGCTTTGGAAAAATGGTTAAATTTGCTAGAAGGTTATTTCTTTGCTCACAATTTTTTTGATAGGGAAAACATAACCTTCACACTCCTTAAGGCTCTCCTCTATGTCAAAAATTGGTGGGAAAATTACTGGGAGCAAAGTTCCATAGAGGATTTTGGAATATATGCGGTCGATCCCACTTGGGATTTTTTTGTGGATGCGGTCAAGGAACAATATTACCCTGTTGGTAAGTATGATGACCAATACATGAGATTGACCACACTATGGAAAGAGAGGGGAAAAATAGTGTCAAATTTCACAAATAATTTCCATACCTTGTGCACCAAGATGGGTATCAAAGATTCTGAGTGGAATCTAGTTCTGAAATACTGCGGGGCTCTACATAGGTACATCCAAACCGAAAAGGATTTTTTGGACATCTCATCACTAGGAGTTTACTATCAATATGCTATCAAAATCGAGCAAAAATTATGACACAAGAACAAACAGGGGTTTGTGTATGCAAATACTCAAAAACCATAGTATGGTAAAGATGGACCTAAAAACCATTCCAAAACATAAGAAAAGAAGGGTAGCAGAAAGAAAAAGGACACTGGAAAGTGGTGCAATTTACACAAAATCCCTAGGAACAACACTAATGAATGTCTCTCAAAACAATCATTGGTGGATGAGATAAAAAAAAGGAGTTGAACCCTGATTTAGAATATGATTCAGAAAATAATTGGAGAAGACATATCATTGACCCAGACCCTAATGCTACTATCGCAACCACACAAATTCAACCAGAAGAACCAACAGGTCCTGAAGAGGGGGATCATCCTTTTCATTCAAAAATGTGGGTGAAGTAGACCTCGCTTCATTTTATTTTTGATAGTGGAAGCCAGAAGAAACTCATCTCAAAAAAGGTCGTCAAATAGTTGGGATTGTTTACAACACCACACCCATAACCATAAAACATCGGGTGGCTTCTCCAGGGATGAGATATTTATGTCATCCAATAATTTCACTTGTTATATGACATTAATCCCTTCAAGGATGAGGTATTATGTGATGTTTCCCCATTGTATATATGTGATGTTCTTTTGGGCCAACCATATATGTGGAAGCTCCATGCTATTTATGAGTCTCGACCTCATAGTGTCATTGTTACTCTGGGGGATCATATCTATAGGATAACAGATATGGTTCTTGCTACTGTCCTACCTAAACAATTTCACAAGGTAATACCTCATACTACAACATTTATCCTCTTCACAATTTTTTCAAAAGGTAAACAAAAGGACACTACAACTACTGCAGCCTTAGTCCAAGCACCTTCTATCTAGCAGAAGCAGGTTGACAAGATTGAAGAAAAGAGAAAATAAACTTTCTGCACACAATCATCTCATGTATCCAAACTGGTAAAAAAGGTCTAACCCTTCCAACATCAGGTTCTCAACAACCTTCCACAAGACAAGCAATGCACCTTCTCCAGCAAGGCAAGCAACTCACCAAGGTTTATATTCAACAAATGATTCCCCCCCTCCCCCGAGAACTCAACGAAATGGAGACCATTAATTCCTAAGGAGGGAGGATTGATCCAAGTGGATATTAATGGCCACCCACGTATTCCAACTGGCTCAAAACAAGGCTTTGGAAATTTACTATTTTTAGCAATATTTTGGGTCCTAAACTTCGAGGGCCATTTTAAGGGACTAAACAATGATTTTTCATGATAGGAAACCTCAATGATTTCCAAAGGCATGATTAATTTTTTTAAATGAATATCCTCATCAAAAAATTTCCAATGAGATATTGTGCACCCCAAACGAAGATCGTATGCCAAAGTTACACCCCCAGAAAGTTGGTACACCAAACTACCCAAAACGAGGTCCAAAAACCTATTGGATTTTCATCTTCCATGGTTAGGTTTTTGGATTTTCTTTATGTTAAAAAGGAATTTGGAGCCTCATTGTAACAATCATATTCTATATAATGATTTTAGCCATCATATATCTTCTTAGAGATAACCTCCCACCATTTTAGCGATTCATTCCCTCAGTAATTTTATAGTTTTTGTACATTCTCTCATTAATAAAAATCGCGCATTACTGTATCTCTATGTTTATTGGAATATTTATATGTATATAAATATATATAAGTATATTTGATTGTTATATCTCTTCCTCCAATTCATTCTCAAAAATAATCTGGATCATTGTTAATCAACAACCCTTTTAAATTCTTTGTTGATATTCCTCTAGTGAGAGCCTGAATCCATTTCTTAGGGGTTAATGTTTTGGGAACTAGTGTGCATCCATGTGGTATTCTCATAATTATGTGGATCATGCCTCCTGTTAGTGCCTAAATTTTCACTTGACTATGAGGGGGAAAGCTAGGGCATCATCAAGTTATTGCAATGGTTTGAAGGTTGGGTCAAAGACAATGCAAAGTATTAATCTCAATGTATGACCTTAACATAGTGTAGTTAACATATACCATAACATATATCATTTAACATATAGAATATTATATGGATACCATAAAAACACATGACCTTAGAATAGTGTAGTGAACATATACCATAACCATATTGTTAGTAACCCTACCCGACTGGTAACATGACTCAACAATAAAGTGGTTCGAAACCAGATGAAACCCACAAGCTTCCTTCCTCACCCCTTTTCCCTTATTTAACACAGTTTTCGGGCACTAGCCCCTTTTCTACATCCCTCAAATGCATGTGACCATGGGATATGACCCGGTTCTATTGGATAGGTTCTTATCCAGAGCCTTGAGAGCTTCGGGGCCCCAGAACTTCGACTTCATAAGCTCTTTCTACTATGTTCCTTATTTCTCCTGAACACTGAATTGGAGAAATTCAAAAAGTGGGGTGGATCAATGGTCCATGACTTCCCCAAAATCCAATGGTTGGGATTTATTACAGAACTATCATCTTCAGAAGTTTTGGGCTATCCATACTCTCCAACATTCTAGAGTGCTTAGTATCTGGACTGTGGTATCAGTTGCCACATACCTTCTCCTGATCAATGATCAAGATTAACTCTAGACTCTAGGAGTTCTCAACTCAATGCAACTGCAACACAAATCCTTGGGAGTACCAAGTCTCTAGACCTTGGTATCAGGAACCACACGTCCATTGGGGCCCATGGTCTCCATGCTTGAACTAATAAATACTGACAACGTCACATAAAATTTAGTACTTTTCAAATTGCGGGGACATGGTTTGGAGGTTTTGGAGTAACACGCCATTCGTTCTACAATTGTTCCCATGTTGACACGTGCCCCTTTTGGGAAACTGTGGTTTGGATTGTGCGACCGCCCTGTACAATTATCTGTTGTGCAACTTCGATCTCTGGAATGCCTCCCGACCATCAATATTAATAGATAGTGATAATGTAGCCTCGATCTAACTAACTTATTAACCAAGTTTAACTACCTTGTGCCACCAATGGATATTTTTGTGTCAAATATGGACCGTTATATGAACTCAAGTTGCTCTAGTTTTTATATGGGAAACCTCACTTTGGGAGAATTGAGAATTGGGAATGGATAACCCAAATTCCCGAAGGTGAAAAGAATATAAACCATTGATCTAGAACTGATCCCAATCATTAGATCTAGGAGGAGGATATGTGTCGCGACAAGAGATCTACGTCAGCATACCATGTCAGGAAGGACACTGTTAAGCCCTAATATTGGCTCATTACCCCTTAATTGGGGCATATTACATTAATAATGTTAATTTATTTATGTCGGATTTATTCCATTAGTTGTAATTATACCTCCTAGTCTCCTATATATAGCAAGGAGACATTTTCATTTGGAATCATCTTGTACTTGAACATTTAAGAGGGGTAAAAGGAGGTTTTCGCCTCGAAGAGGCTTATTATCTGAAATTATCTTTTTTTCAAGGCGTTGAGTACTTTTTTGGAGGTTTTTCTATGCTATATTGATATTTGGTTCTTAACATATGGTATCAGAGCCCAAGGTCTTGGGGTTTCGATGCTACATCTGAGACACCTTGGAATTTTCGCTATAACTTTTTTTCTACAATGTTTCAGAAGGAACGAATTGGATGATATTTATTAGATGGATCAAGGTACATTGGGTTAACATTTCAACTTCTGAGGCCTTACACTTTTGGAGATATAGCCTGTACAAGATAGGGTTCTGGAATCATCGTGAATTGAGTCATTGTGGAATTTTCACTATAAACATTTTTCTATAACGTTTCAGACCTTGAACTCTAAAGGATATTCACATAAATTAGTAAGGTATCTGTGGTAAAAATTTCAGCTTCTGTTTCATCTTACATTTGTAGATACACCCCGTGGAAGATAGGGTATCGGACTAGTCCTATTGACTAGTCTCAAGAAGGTGTTCCAAGTAAAACAATCATAACTTCTTCCTAGAGTATTCAAGTTGAGTTGGAATGGTTTCATTGGATAGTAGACAGTCTATAGTATTTTTGGTGTGAGTTCCATAATTTTATATCAATTATTTTGTGCGGGGAATGCTATACAAGTGAGATCTCTTGGAAAGGACAAAAATGAGAAAGTTGTGGGGAAGTTACTGTAAATTCCACTTGGTACATCCAATTTTGATCAGAACTGTGGCATTGTAGAGAATAAATATTAGAGAACAACATAAAATAAAGTTTCATACCTATAAGGGCCGAAACTTGGGAGATACAATAGAAGAAAGATTGTCTAGAAGAACCACCTCAAAATCAACGTTCAAAAGTGATAATTGGCCAACATGCCACCCAAAAAGGGAACTTCTACACCAAATAAGCCTCTAGACAATCCTACCTGGAATCTTGATGAAGGTGAAGAAATGCGTAGGGACATAAATGATTTAGAAAAGAATATAGTAACAAAAAATGAATGACAAGAGATGGAAGCTAAGCTGGAGGCAAAGATAGATGGTTTAAAAGAGGAGATCATGGAAGTATTGAAAAATTTCGAAACAGAGAAGACACCTGAAAGTGAAAATGCATCCCATGAAATTCATGATGAGCACACAAGGAAGGTGAATCAAGAATGGAGAAACTCCAACTTTGGGTTGAATACCAACCACATTCATAAGATCGATATGAGGAAGTTTGATGGCAAGGACCCAATCACATGGATACTTCAGATGGAGCAATTCTTTGATCTACATAATGTGCCACATACACAAAAGGTACAAATTTCTTCTTTATATTTAGAACCTAATCAATTTGTATGGTATTGATGGATTTGTTCTCGCAAATCAGTCATCACTTGGACAATTTTTACGAAATAAATGATAACACACTATGAGGATACAAGGAGAAATACCTTCTTTAGCCAATTGATAAATCTCAAGCAAAAGGGTTCAGTTACCGAGCACATTGAGAGCTTCCAAATATTGAATATAAAGGTAACCAATATTCCAGATGAGCACTTGATTGATGTATTCATAAGAACTTTAAAGGATAACATTCAACATGAGGTTCACCTTTGGGAACCCAAATCATTGGAGAATGCATTTAAGGTGGCAAGAAATATTGAAAGTAAAAATATGGTTATGGCTACTAGAAGGGCCAATCCTAACATCTATAGAGAGAACAATGCTCCTTCTTCTAAAACACCTCAACCTACAAGGTTGACACCTCAACAATTGGAGAAAATAAAGGCAAAAGGTTTATGCTTTAATTGTGATAGCAAGTACAGTAAGGGACATAGGTGTGGTGAGAAGAAATTATTCTACATAGATTGTGAAGAGGAAGAAGAAGAAGAACAAGAACCATCTCAAGATGAAAACATAGAAGCAATTTCCTCTAAAGAGTTGACTCCCATGATATCATGTAATGCATTGGCTAGAGTTAACACTCCTCAAACCCTCAAGATCGAAGGATACATAAAAAATAAAAAGGTAATAGTCCTAATTGATTCTGGCAGTACTCATAATTTCATTCACTATAAATGTTGGTTGTGGAGCCTGATTATCTTCTTGATTTAGAGGTCCTTGCTTTCAGGTGTGTTTATACTCCATGAAGTATTTACACCCCAGAAGTATGTACACTCTTCCACGTGGGGGAGTGCAGAGGGGGGGTACCCCCTCTGCGGGGTCCGGGGGGCCTATCCCCCCGGCTAGGGGCAAGAAGGAGTTCGGGGGCGAAGCCCCCAAAGAAAAAATTGCCTTGTAAAATTATTTTGTAATTTCATTGTAAATCTAGACCGTTCATTATAAGGTCGCAGATCTAACGGTAGAGATTATGTTAGGGTTTTTTGCCCTAGAAGGCAACCCTCTTTTATGAGGGAAATGTATTACGGCTATGGGTGATGGTGAATATTGTATTATGAGAGAGGAGACGGTGAGAGAAAGAAGAGGAAGTTACAACGGGTTTTGTTGTAGGTTGTATCCCTTCATTTGCTAGATAATAATAAAGGAAGGACCTGGCAATTTATCTGGTGGATGTAGCCCACACTAGGTGAACCACGTAAATCTATGTCTCTCTTGTATTGTGTGTCTTCTGTGTTTTGTTTCTGCATTTTTTTTATTTTATTGCTCCGCGGTCCTGTTTTTTCTAACAATAAATTAGCCAAAGCTTTCAATTGCTTTGTATATCTGGCGCCAGAGTTTCAAGTAATGATTTCAGATGGAGGAACTATCAATTGCTTAGGAAAATACAATAAGATCAATCTTACCATGGGGGAATATGTAATGAATAGTCCAATGATTTCTATACCAATGGGTGGTGCAAATGTTGTACTAGGAATCCAATGGTTACAATAATTAAGAACAGTGGCTTTTATTTTTCAAGAACTTTTCATGAAAGTTTCATTGGAAGGAAAAGAAATTGAGTTAAGAGGTATCACAGGGAAACTCGATAAGGTGATAATATCTAATGGCATGGAAAAATTATTGAAAAGGGGGCATTAAGGTGTTATTGCACAACTATGCTCACTAGATGTTCAAACATATAAGCCATCTATTCCTCAAGATCTCCAAGGGATCATTGATAAGCATTCCAAAGTATTTGAATATATTCCCAAAGGTATTCCACCTACTTGAAATCATGATCATGAAATTTACCTAATTCCTGGGAGTGTTCCTCATAACATACG
>ML815281.1:199673-218539 GCA_009831015.1 Picea engelmannii
GTAGGAGTGTAGCACCATGGTTAGTGCTGCAACTAAAGGTTGACTGAGGTAGTCAATGATGCAGTTGGTGATCCCTATCTTATACTTGATGTTGATATGAAACTATTGAATTTATATGGACCACTTATGATGGTGGTCATTCTGCAATCTACCTTGTGTATGCATGAACTACAAAGTCTTATGATTAGTGTGGATGAATTTTTCCTTCCCAAGAATGTAATCCCTCTAGTGGCAACGAGATTGTACAATGGAGTACATTTATTTGTCTTAAGTGGGGTACTTACGGATGGTATATGATAGTTTCTCACTATGATAGGCCATGGGATGTTTGTGTTGAGTGAGAATTTTCCCCACAACATATTCTGAAACATTTGTCTCCATCTCAAAAATATGTTTCAGGTCAGGTAATGAAAGCACCAAGGTTGAGCACATGCACTACTTCAAATCATTGAACACTTTCTTTTACGGCTGGACCCACATGAAATTTTCCTTTCCACCACCCTGGGTCACTTGCCTAAGGTCCCATGTAATAAGGGAGACTCTCAAAACGAACCTGGGATATAAATTAATAGTGCCTAAGAAGCTCCAAAGCTTAGTGAGTGTGATCGGGGATGGCCATTCATAAATGACATGGATCTTGGATAGATCGAAATGCACCCCATTCTCATCAACAATGTAGTCGATGTATTGGAACCTTTTCATGTCGAAGCAACATTTTTCCAAATTTACATATAGTTTGTGTTGTTGTAGAGTGTGCAGAACCTGTTGAATATGTTGCAAGTGTTCCTCCCAAATCTTGTTGAAGATCAGGATGTCATCCAAATATGCCACCACAAACTAATTGGTGAAAGGACACAATACAATGTTCATCATCCTCATGAAATTTTTTGGGGCACTCGTTAAGAGAAAGGGCATGAACAATCATTCAGAAATACCTTATTTGGACTTGAAGGAAGTCTTCCATAGATCAGTCTACTCTATTGGAACCCGTTGGTAGCTGGAATTTAGATCAATATTACTGAAGTATTTGGTCCCCTTGATATGTTCAAGGAGATCATCAATTTGGGGAATTAGGTATCAGTTTCTGATGGTTATTTTATCTAGGGCTTGATAATCAATGTGGAGTTGCTAGGTTTTGTCTTTCTTATGCACAAGCATGGTTGGGATTCCACAAGGTGATGAGCTTGGTCAATTGTGCCCCTTTTCAAGTAGCTATTGTATTGGGTGCTTGATTTCCTCATTTTATGATAGAGAGTGGAAATAGACTAGGACATTGGTTAGTGGTGCGCTAGGGGTCAGATCGATTGAATGCTTGACTTAACAGTGCAGAGGTACCCTAGTGGGTCAGGAAAATATGCCTTTGTATTATTCCATGACCTTATCGACTTTCTTATGCTATGTGGAGAGACATGTCGTGGAGTCCATGGATATGGTTAAAAACTTCCACTCAATTTGAGCATGAATCATGAAGAAGACAAATTTCCTGGTCTGATAGATGACCTTCATGCATTGCTTGGAAAAGATCAAGAAAATAAAAGTAGGTGGGACTACCTCCGGTATCATGTACAATTTCTTGTCCAAAGTAATAATAACACTATAAGGCCTAATCTCATATACAACATGATGTTTCCATAAATAAGGTTGTCTCGAAATCACATCAAAAACTTTAAGGGGGCGACATCACAAAATACCTCATCTTTGAAGGGGTTGATTCCATAGGGTAGGAGACACTGTTGGATGACATCGAGATCGATCCCTTAGCAGAGCCATCTAATGGTATACAATTTTGGGTGTGGTCTGATCGACAGAGTCAACCGATGGATGATCTCCACTGAGATGAGGTTCTTCTGGCTATCACTCTCAATGATGAAGTGTATCAGAGTATCCTTCACCATCATCTGTGATTGAAATAAGATATCACCTTCCTCTAGTTCATCAGGTTCACCGAGATGGATCCTAGTGGTAGAAATGGTGGAACTAGGTTCTGCATCAATTATTTGTCTCCATTTTTATTGTTCTAACTCAGAATCAGAACCCACGTATGATTCAAAGGATTTCACCTCAACCACTAATGACTGTTTTGAGTGACATTCAATAGTGTTATGCCGGGGGCTCTTATGGAACTCATACCACTTCCCAATGTCTTTTTTTGTCTTCCCATTGTCCTTATCTGTTTCTGGCTTAGACTGATTTTTCAGAGGTTGTCCATCCTTTATGTGTCTTTTTTTCTACAAGTTAGGGCTACATTTTCCCTGCTTCTACTGTGAGGGGTTCATAGACCCAAATTGTCATGTATTTTGTTTAATATTATGCTCAATTTTGACTGCAAATTGATAGGCCGCGCCTAAGGATGATATTTCCAAAAACTCCATTTCCATATGGATGTATATATGTAGACCATCGCAGTAATTTATCACCAGATGTCACTTAGATTCTTTGATACCCATCTTGGTGCACAAGGTATGGAAGACATTGGTGAACTCTAGAAGTGTTTGATCCCTTTCATTTCATAGTGTGGTCAATATTGTATATAAGTCATCATAAATTCCAACATCTTAGTATTGTTCCTTAATAACATCCATGAAGGAACCCCAAGTGGGTGTGACTACAAATAATGGAGATTCCTTTGTTTCCTTTTTCTCACAGAATGTCTCCCACCAATATTTGACATGGGTGAAGACCTTAAGGAGCACAAATGTAATCTTTTATCTATAGGAAAATTTATGGAAAGAAAAATACCCTTCCAATAGTTTTAACCATTTGTATACAACATTCACATCTATCTCACCTTCAAATATATGAATATCAAAATTGATTTGTACCTTGAAGGAGGCGACACCTCCAATCAATGAATATGTGTCACTCGTTGGCAGTCATCGAAGGATTTGCGCAACATTATCCATCATCTTATTCCTCTGTCATGCGAGGGATTCCTTGAGAAAATTTGTAAAGGGATCTCCTACCTCATCATCTCTTTTTTCTTCCCCCATGGGTGACCATCGGGTTGGGTGAGGCCGATCTTGAAAAGGATCAACTAGTTTTAGTCCCAATTGCTTATACCCTTACCTTGTTGGGGACATGCACAGAGAAAAAAATGAAGAGAAAACTGCTATGATACCATTGATCCAGATTTATGATAGGAACAAAATGAAACACATATCTATAGCATTAACATAGATATAAAATGAGAAATAATATAGATACAATGAAACTTGACTTCTGTTAAATAAAGAAATCTGCTAAAAACTGTAAAATGCATAACGAAAACAATCTTGCTCGAATGGTAGTAGCTAATCTTTGAGAGGAGATATGGAGGCTATGCACATTCATCTGATCACATTACAATGAGTCCTCCATTCCTTTTTATCATCAATAAGTAATAAAAAAATCCCTAGACATCCAAAAACCTAACTCTAGGAGACGAAGCGCCAAAATTCATGTGGGCCCCGATGGTGTAAGTTGGTACATCAACTTCTCGGGGTCATAAATTTTGCATATGATCTTCATTTTAGGCACACAATATCCTGTTGGAAAGGTCTATATGAGGAATAAATATGTTTCCATCACATTCTATCTCCATCTATGTTGTGACTATGGTGAGCCCAAAAAACTTTGTTTAGGGCCTTAAAATGGCTTCGGAAGTTTCAGATCCGAAAAGCTAGAAAAACATTTCCAAGATGAAAAATGTATGTGAGCTAGTTGGAATAGGTGGATGGCCACCAATATACACCTGAAATATATAGGTTTCATACAACATGGTTTCTAAATAATGTTTATTATTTATGAAACATTCATTACTATGGTAAATTTTTTTATTTCTACAATCATGTATATTATACTATAAATGTAGATATACTGATTACACTTTATTTCTATGTTTCTAGATGGAACATAAAGATGTTGAATGTCAAAATTAAGTCAACCAAAAAATCATTCCAAATAATAAAAGTACAATACCCCCTTCAAGTGATGAAGTAATGAGTCATGAAAGAAGCTCAAGCAAGAACAATACTTCAAGTGATGAATGATGGTCATATTTTGGAATGTTTTTCTATGAGAATAAAACATTTTGTTTAATCTGGACGTATTATCCCAATTGGATGATGTCATGTTACCAATAATTGTAACAATTATTTATTGAGATTTTGATACCATGAACCTTTATGTTGTACCATTTTTCATTATGAAATGTCTCTTATTCATATATAATAAAATGAATCTTTTGTTTTATTAGATTGTCTAGTGTAAAAACTGTTATGTTGTTTATCAAATACATGGATGATTTCTATTATTCTAAGGAATATATTATTTACATTATTAGATAGAATAGAGATGTAATCAACTCATATTTTTTTTGAATGATAAAACATAACAATGTAACAATTATATCTAAAAATATAAAAATCAATATTATTATAAAAAAACATTTCATTAGTTTCTAAAAAAATAAAAAATGTGCATTTACATAGTTGCAACATAGAAACAATTATCCCTAAAACATATCATTGTGGTGTATTTGTTTTAACATGAGGTGATCTTTATAGTTATCTATGCACTAGTTCATCAGTGAGAATTATCCACCTATGCTCAAACTTGTAGTAAAATCACTAGTGTTAGATTCATAATAAAGAAAAGAGCAGAAATATAATGGAAATAATAGAAGCAATCAAGAAACCATAATGAACGGAGATAACTAACCAATGGTGGAAAATGCATACTCTATTCATCAATGCTTCTGTAAATAACCATGTACATAGAGGTACATATATAATACAAAAGACCATAACCATCATGTAACTGTATAACAAGTAGGTTAACTTAACTAACCAACTAACTTATGATTTGTGTTTTAATGTACCCCCTTAATCATAAGTTCGTTATTTCCTGAAAAATTGCCATTACTTGACAATCACATGTGTCAAGTGAATATTCAGAGGACTGGCTAAAGATGCTCTATGAACTCTGAAAAAAATAGCAGAAGTTGATGTCTTCTACTAAATTGGTGGTTTAAGGTTGACCACAAACTCATCTGGTGGTTTCAGGATGACCACAAACCAATCTGGTGGTTTCGAGATGACCACAAACCGAATATCTAGTAGAAGTTGATGTCTTCTACTAAATGGCATGGTTTTAAGTTGACCATAAAATAATAAGAGCTCAAGGCTCAAAAATCTGAAAATACAACAAGCATAATTTCATGTCTTCTGCTCAATTGGTGGTTTTAAGATGACCACAAACCATATCAAAAACAATATCATTTGTTCATAGGCTCTAAATCAAACTTGGAACCTAAATCAACTAGATTTCCCCCCTGTTAGGGACAAGTGGTTCCAATTCCCTTGACTGTCATTCGCAAGTATGGCCAAGAAGAGATCCATCATATCAAATTGTCTTCTAGAGGAGTCTAAAGACTCGATATTCAACTCAGAAGACTACATCAACTGGGCCCCGATCATACCCTAAATAAAAAAATCTTGAAAAACATTCATGTCCATCAACTATAGAAATATCTCCAATCAAGTACGATTGTACTTGTGTATAAATCCTGTGATAAGACTGCTCCAATAAGTTGTCTTCCAAACACCAACGCCAATTCCCTAACCATTCAAAATGAATTTGTTTTCGCTTGTGCTTTTGACACCTTACTGAGGGACGATTTGTCTTCCCACAAAATTTGCATGGGTGAAGATCAAAACAATTTGACTTATCATGGCCAAACCAATGACAATGTTTGCACTGTATGGGTTCTTTATCCGTCCGATTAGCAACATCATCATCAGTTATATCTTGTACCTGTTCCTTACCAATATATGCAAGCTCTATCGTCTTATCATCATTCAAAAAACCTCCACTCACAAAGCAAACAGGTTCACTAGAATTAGGAAAATGAGAAAGGTTGTCAGCATCCTGTACATATCCTAGTCGATATCAATTTCGTTTAAATCATAATTCTTCCCATGGTCGAACAATACATTTATCCCCAACTTTTTCTAACATAGGGACTTTATTCAACTCATCTTCATGTTTATGACTGTCATCACTAGTCAACTGAATGTCTTTATCATTTTCATCCTTGATGCCATTTTGGTTGTTGTAATCACATTGTTGGTATCGAAGAAAACTTAACTCATCAGACAACAACTTGTTTTGATGTTTGAACATATCAACCTTCTTGTGTGTTACTTGTAAACAAGTAATCATTGTACTAAGAGTGCACTTGTTTATTGCAATTGTAGATTCTATAGTTGAGTTAATTAATGTGCACAATATTGTAAATAGTTCTTCAACTCTTGCCATTATGAAGAATATGGAAGAGAGATGCTTGTATGCTCATGCCAAGTGCGATCGTCCATTGCATGAATGCCAAAAAAAAAACTACAGGATAACCAATAACACACACAAAGATCCTAAGACCCCCTTATTCAATTTTAGGTGGGTCAAGGATGCAAAGACAAATATGCAATTTGTTGGGCCCCTTATAACACCTTTACCACCACCTTATAACTTCCAAAAAAAATTCCTTATAGAACCTTCACAAATAAAAATCTTCAAATAAATAACAAACCTTATAACTCCAATTACAAACAATTTTGTATTTGCAAACATTCTTATAACTCCTTCTGTTCAATTTTCCTTTTTCTTTCTTTCTTTATCATAAGGTTTGGTAAAATTTACCATGAAACATCATCACCCAAACTAGGGCATTGAAAATATACCTCATAAACATTAACTTTAACTCTCACTTTATTTAATCATTAATAAATTGGAATTTGATGTGACTTTCTTGGAAGTTAAGTCAAATTTAAATATTAAAAGCTCATTACCTCAAATTATTTTTTTTATCATTCATTTCCAGCGATCTTCACTTCGAACTTTCAAAAGATATGTATCATTTTAAAAAGGCTTTTGTATTTGACCTCTACCAAATGAACCCAAATCTCTGCCTTTTTACTGTCAAATCATCTTCAACTCTTAACAAATCTGGTGAGATCTCTTTTGCACAAAGAAAATCATGAAATAAACCTTTGTATACATCTTAAGATCATCCCAACAAGGTCGTAAGCTCCTTCATGCATGCACACATCAAGAGGACTTCATTTGCAAGTGAGTAAATCGCAGGTCTTTACACTTCATGCAGTTCTGAAGAAAATCACAGGTCTTTACATTTCACGCAGTTCTGAAGCAAATCACAGGTCTTTTATACAACGGGTTTCAAGGTTAATGGAAAATTTTCAAGAGAGATCGGGAATGGATGACTTGTGCTCAAACCCAAAGTACACAGTACAATTTCTCATTTAAAAACCTAAAGGAATTAAAGGTATCTTCCAAGAAAGAGCGTGACAACCAACTTCGAATAGCCCAAAATGCGTATACTGAAAATTCATGTTTCACATGGCCAAATGGCTGAGAGGATGTACAAACATCAATGATTTTTAGTTTGTCTGAAGGCTTTACCATACAATCTCAACTAGCATTCAATCTCTAGTGAGGGTATCTTTCACGGGCCACTTCTTTCTCTGGATGAAACCACAACATAGTTTTGTTGGTCTGGAGCTTCGATACCACAACCTTCTATGATGCTTTGGATGCCTCCCTTCGATACCGTGACATTCTGTGACATTTTGGATGCCCACCATCTCCGTTGCAGGTTTGAAACCCACGTGCCACTTCTTGAAGTTCCCCTAAAATCGGAGAGGAGTTTGGTTCAGAACGAGACATGACTCAATAATGCAAGCATAACATTGGAAAGAGTAAATCGAACCATAGCCAAGGAATACGAACTTATAAACCACCAGACCTCTAAGATCATCTACATGCTCTGATACCACAGTTAGATTCATAATGAAGAAAAGAGAAAAAATATAATGGAAATAATAGAAGCAATCAAGAAACCATGATGAATGGAGATAACTAAACAATGACAGAAAATGCATACTCTATTCATCAATGCTTCTGTAAATAATCATGTACATAGATGTACATATATAATACCAAATACCACAATTGTCATATAAATGTATAACAGTTAGGTTAACTTAATTAACCAACTAACTTATGATTAGTGTTTTAACAACTAGTGTTTCTTACATCAATAAAATCAGTATTTCCTTTAATAATATTATTACACTGCCATTACTATTCCCATAATTATTACAGAACATTTCACTACATAAAATAATATACATAAAATAATATCCATATTAGTTCTTTTATGTATACAATAAACATGACTACTATCATAATATAAAATATGCACCACACATCTAAGTAGTGCGTATTATCGATAATAACACCCCACTACTTTTAATATCTATATGCGTCAATGATTCAAAACTATGTAATATGCATGAGTGCATATTATGTTTATTTTGAAGCTCAAGTTTCTACCAAATATTAGCAAACAAGCGTGTTTGATATAGATTTATGCACCAACCAAAAAATATCCACTAGAACATATGGGTACTCAATTTTTTTGTTATAATAAAAAGACATTAAAATATCTTCTAGAGAATTCATTACTCAATTTTTTTGTTATAATAAAAATACATTAAAATATCTTCGAGAGAATTCATTATCAATAGTAGAGGTTTTACAAATATTTTTTTTAAATTGTTACGGTCTTGTAATATTAAAAAAATCTACTCGATGTTGGTTTCCTTATAGTGATTGACTTCTTTGAATCCAAGTTTTGTCTTGTCACCTAAGAATAAACTAGATCAGATATTAACTAAGTAACAAGTTGTTGCAATTGTTTCAACCTAAAATCCTTCACTAAATTTTGCATCAAATAGCATGGACCTTGACTTTTCCACTAAATTTTGATTCATTTTCTCTACAACTCCATCTTGTTATGGAGAATATGCTATAATATTTTATTTTGTAATACCACTTAATATTTCTTAAGTAATATTTCCTACCATTGTGATTTATTATGGATTTCATTTTTTTATTAGTTTTCTTTTTGATGATAAAAAGAAATATTGGAATTAAAGATCTCACTTTTCTTATTTGAAAATAAAAACCTATGTATTCTTCCTTCGATATCACTAATAGAAGAAACATTCATAGGTCTACATATATGTGAATGTAGTAAGTCCAATATCACTTTGTATGTGTGAGAGTTTAATGAAAAATTAACCCTTGCATGTTTACCTAACACACATAGTTCAAAAAACTGAAACGAATCAAAATTAAAATTCCTTACATTCATTTTTTGTAGATTCTCATCCACCTATTCCAAAGCATGCATCCATCACCTCCTTTACATGCTTCCTTGGTTGCTTGAATTTTGTTTATTGTTGTAAACTTTATATTAACCTTAAAGTGAGTAATAATATCTAATAATATCCAATATGTAAATAAATGATCTTAGGGAATATCAATTCATCTTTTACAAGATTGCACATATTTTTTTTGTGAAAGTTGTATTAGCCCTTATTATAAATGAATTAACTCATTAAAAAAACTTATTCTTCAACCTAGATATATGTCTCACATTAAGTAAATACTTGACTCCTCTATCTATATCTCTTGTATATATCTTGTTTGGATATATCTTTTATTGTATTATAGGCTCTATCATCTCCTAAAAAGATTCCCCCTCCATAAAAATCAAACAAGTAGTATGAAGATTCGTATTGAATGATGTATCCAAGTTTTCAAAACAAACTTCATTATAGACTTGAGAAAATAAACTAGAGTTGATAAAGTACATGTCCATATTTTTTATATCCTTCTTGTTAATTACGCCTAAAGGTGTATATCTATTGGAGATGGGCACAATTAATGATCTTTTAATATTAAATTTTAATCTGATGGCTATGCATTGAAGATGCTGGCATATTCTTAGTCGTCCTCCAAAATCAATGAGTCAGATTTATTGTTGATAACTTCTTTGCATTTATAAATGCATTCGTTAACTTGTTTACTTTTTAACATTTACCTAATCATATTAAGAAATCATAGTAACATCATATGATTTCCACGTTTAAATGATTAACTTTTGGAATTCTTCAACTGCTCGCTAGTTTCATTATCTACCTCCAGGTTTTTTTTCAACGCGAGAGTTTTTTTTATCATTATCTACCTCCAGATTTTTTTTCAACGTGAAATTTTTTTATCATTATCTACCTTCAGATTTTTTTTCAACGTGTGCTAGTAAATAACCTAATAAATAACCACCATGAAAGTAGCTTCATTTTATTTCCTTTGTAAAAATGGAACTCCATCTTTTTGTGATCTTATTTTTTTTGGTATTTCCTGCACACCACTTAAGATTTTCTCTTCTTACTAGCTAAGCTACTTAGTCAAAGGTAAATACATGCATGTCACTTAAAATTATTTTCACAGGTATATACATGCATGCCAGTTAAGATTAAACGACACGTCGAAATTCCATCTACTTAGTCTGATCTAGTCTTACTAAAACCTACGAACTACACCAAAACGTGAGGGAGAGTATGAGGAATATTAATACGGTATGTGTCGTGCAATCAATCTTGAAAATGGCCCACCCGATAAAAGGAATATATGCGCAGATATTATGTCTTTATTTTAATCAAAGAACAGTTAACTTTCTTATCCCTCGTGTTTTTTTTAGGTTAAAAGCTCTCCTTACACATTATCACCCTTTCGACAATTTCCTTGACATTAATTCTAAGCAATATGTGAGAAGAACAAAATACGAATTTGAACTTTGAAAATGAAATTATATAAATACCAGTTACTTTCCTAATAACCAAAGTTGATTATTTGGGAAGATAGAAAACTTTTAAATCGAGAATATTTTTTTTTTAAATTATATATATATAATTTGCAGAGATAATAAATTTAGAGAATTATGAAGAATTATTAAGTAAATTTAGAAATGTTGTGTAATTTATAATTTTGATATTAAAATTAAAAGTAATAATTTCTATCTCATTTTTCTTATAGAAATTGGTCTTAATCTATTGAAAGCATGTCCGTAACTAAATATTTGATAAAAAACACAAAACAAGTAACATGAAATATAAGAAGTTTTTTAAAAATTAAAAGATAAAAAAAAAATTAACATATTATGAAGTATCACAATCAAAATATCTTTCTGTTGTAAATAGGGAAAATAAATAAAACAGTATTATTAAAATAAGAATGAATTCTCATGAGTTTAATGTTAAATAGTTTGTTGGACAATTCCTAAAGTGTAATTGATGAAAGATTTTATTATCTTTGTAACATTAAGAAAGTGGAGAATGAAAAACACTTTATCTGAAGATGTTAGCACTATTTATTTTCTTAAAATTATAATAACAAAAATTGATCGTAATAAATGTTAATAACCATCACTACTATAAAAATTGTATTTAAAAATTTAACTAAATAAAATCTATTAATAAAATGCAATTATTTTATAAACATTGATATGATTAAAAGGATAAAATGAATAACTTGTCATTCTTACATCTGAAAACATAATGGTAACACACTTTGAATTGTGATAAAGTATATTAAAAAAAATTAAACTAAATAAACAATTTTTGACATAAATTTATAAAAAAAATAATGTATATTAGAATTTATTTTCCTTATTATAACTTATTATTATATTCTATATAATTATATTTTTTTATTTTTTATTAACATTTTATCAAAATTTAATATCCATTTGATGACTTAAAATACAAACATCTATTTATGTCAAATGTTAAAATCTTATGAGGTCACACCCAAGATAGAGAGACATAGTGAAGATACTTACTATTATTATACCCATTACCTTATGACTATTGCATATTAATGTGTTGAAGTTATTTTAAATTTCTAGTATAATATCTAAAAGTTTCTTGTGAGTCACTATAATAATAAGTTTGAGTACTCTTTAGTAAATATTTTTCTAATATATATTATTTGTAAATTATTGTTTTTATTGTTGAATTTGTAATATTTGATATTAATACTAATAATATATTTTAATATAACACAAAATAATTTAATAAAAAATATACAAATAAATAACTTAAAAAATATATAATAGAATATATATACATGATAGAACCCTAATACAATAATTTCATAAAAGAATATAAGAAACCTAATACAATAACTTTATAAAAGAATATAAAAACATATGGTATGAATGTAAAATAACCAAAAAAAAAATAATATTCTAATATAATAATAAAAAAATCTAATATTAAAATTTAAAATTTCTCTTAGAATTGCGATTTCAATTTATTAAGAGTGAAATAGTTAAATTCATAAATTGACATTCAAATAAACATTCTATAAATTAAATAAAATTCTAAAATATATTAAAAAATAGTAATCTAAAACTTGGATTTTTTTGGAATTTTTAAGGATATATTTTCTGATCAATTTTTATTGAAATTTGGTTAAAAATTGTTGAAATATGAAATGATTGAATCTATATAATTGAAGTGTCTTGAGACTTATGCATTCACAAATGCAATTCAAACAATAAAAAATGGTGATTTCATTAAAATCTGTTTCACAGAATTTAAGTGAAAAAAGTTAGAATATTTAAACAAAGGCTGGAATATTATAGCCATTTAACTTGAGCATTAATCTCCCCTGACACCATCTATTCTTAAAAAAACATTAACAATGCTTCATATCAAAGTAATGATAATAATAATAATCTATTTTTAAAGATATAGCTGAATAATAATCTATTTTTAAAGATATGACTGAATATCAAATTCCATCTCCTATCTCCTATGTTTGATCTGTTTTACATAAAATACTGACAGTACAGCCTAGCGTGAGGGAGAGTATGAGGAATATTGATCCGGATGCGTCTTGCGATCAATCTTAAGTAAAAGTGGCCCACCTTTTAAAGAGAATATATGTGGAGATCTAAAGCCTTTATTTAAAATCAAACAGTTCGCTTTCTTATCCCTTATGCTTTAACGTACACATTGTCACTTCTCGCTTTCACTGTTCGTAACGTGATTTTGTGATTTTTCTTTTTCAATCGTAAGTAATAGGGTTTGTTTTCCCTCTAAGAAATGTGCCAACTAATATAGTACTCCATTCATTACCTTTTGGGGAAACCACTACTTATATGTGCCTTGCAAAAAATAGAGTGTCAACATGTGAATCAATTAAATGAACAAATGGTACAATATTCATGTTAGTTATTCAAAATTAATAGAATATTTATTCAATCTGGTTGTAAGAGATGTAAGACGTGATTATAATTTTTCTTCCAACTATCGACCCACTTTATTGATTCATTCATTGCTACTATATGGACCATATCAGCAACAGAGTTTTCTTGTCAGATTGTTTTTCATTCATATGACTGTGATCGATCTTCATGGACCACATCTCAAAAATATCTATGTACATGTACTTCACCACTTGATTGATCACCCCGTCTTTTTTTTCCCTTTATCATTACAGAAGAACACCATTCAAGAATGGATTATGCATATCGAATGAAGGAAATAGTTGTGAAATTTATTTCTTGTTTGTGTAACACAATTTTGATCCACACATATGCTTCATCATGCTCAGCTTTCTCATGGCTAGTATCAAAATAGTTCCAAATATGTGGTACCTTGTGTTTTTTGTGCAACATACAAAACCATTGAAATACACATGAATTTTTGAATTGGTTTGCACAACCATCTGACCAAATCCAATGTTGATACATCTATATGTTCTTCTCATTCAGGGAATTGTAGAACAATTGAAAGAAATTATGTACATAACCTAAGTCATGGCACCGATCATCACTTATGTAGAAGTATTACTCATTCAAAAGAACTTTGTTTTCTTCATTGCTATATGGCCCATGTTTGTATGTGATATGAACCATTATGTTGACTTGCACTTAGTGATAATATTGGCTTTCAATGTCATGTTGTGGTTGAAGGGTGTATTTCTCAACAAAATCAACCATTGATAAAATAGTAGCAATGGGAAATGTGTCTTTACATATTTTAAAATTCTCCTCCTTCCATCATGCCAGATGGACATGCTGAACATATTGTTGGATTTTTTAGAATTCCTTGATCAAGTCACGTACTCACACATGGGAAGTCACCAATTGTATGTTTTTTCTTTCATGCCCTTTGTCAATATCATACCATATGTGACATATGTAAAAAAAATCAAGTCAACCACCTTCCTTTGAATTCATAATTATCACTCACATTCATTACCATATGTGACATATGTAAAAAATTTCAAGTCAACCACCTTCCTTTGAATTCATAATTATCACTCACATTCATTCCACTACACCTAGGGCATCTCCCATTTAATTTTTTTTTAGATAGAATGTACAACCCTCTAGCCTTATACATAAGATTCTATGAATAAAGTCTCTAGATGATGTCAATGGAGATATAGTTGAGCATTTCTGTAAAAGGGTGTTATTGAATACAGGAAAAATATGTGTATGTGTCTATCATAATAATAGCCATACTCAATCTGGTATCAACAACAACATGTGTTATGCATTGTGTTTATTTGAAGTCTATTAATGAGAGCATAAGGGTCTGTTTTCCTTCTAAGAAATGTGCCAACTAATATTTATTACCCCATTCATTACCTTTTATAGAAACCACTACGTATATGTGCCTTACAAAAAATGGAGTGACAATATATGAGTCTATTAAATGAACAAAAGGTATACCATTCAAGTTAGTTATTCAAAATTAATAGAATATTCACCAAACCTGGTTGTGCAAGATCTAAGATGTGATCATAATTTGTTAAAATATTTGATTATTCTGCTTTCAAATGGGATAATTCCATAGTTATATGTTAACCAATGGAGAGTGATACACAATCAAATCTATCAACCGAGTCTCTTGATTCACAAACATCTCATTCATTACTACTACATGGACCATATAAGAAAGAGAGTTTTCTTGTTGGTATTTCAACTATTGTGTTGTCTAATTTTTGAATTAAATGAAATCCACCAGTGCCATGGATTTATTTTCATTCATATGACTGTGATCGATATACATTGAATGCATCCCAAAAATATCTATGTACATGTCCCTTACCATTTGATCGATCATCTCGACTTCTTTTTCCCTTGGTTCTTACTGAAGAAGACTATTCAAGAACGGACTTTGCATCTCTAAGGAAGGAAATAGTTGTTAACATTATTTCTTGCTTGTGTAATAGAATTTTGATCCACACATTTGCTCCATCATGCTCCCCTTTCTCACGCCCAATATCAAAATAGTTCCAAATATATGGTACCTTGTTTTTTTTGTGCAACATACAAAACCATTGAAATACACAAGAATTTTTGAATTGGTCTGCACAACCATCTAACTAAATACAATGTTGATCCATCTAGATGTTCTTCTCATTCATGGGATTGTAAAACAATTGAAATAAATGATGTACGTAAGTTAATTCATGGCACCAATTGTCACTTATGTAGAAGTGATACTCATTCAATAGAGATTTGTTTTCTTTATTTCTATATGGCCCATCCTTTTATGTAATATGATCCATTACGTTGACCTTATCTTAGTGATAATATTGTCTTTCAATATCATGTTGTGATTGAAGGGTGTATTTTGTTGATATTATGGTAGCTGCGGGAGGTATTAACCTCCATGTGTAACCCTGACGAGGATAGAATATTCCAAGAAGCAAGAAGAAACACTAAAGAATTGGATATAACCCTTGAAGACAAGTCGACTAAAGAAAATAATTTAATATTGAGTCTTTACCCTCTAGAAAGAGAAGTTGGCCTAGAAAACTAAGAAAGAGCACTATAAATATAGGATGACGGAGCTCATTTGTATACACACAACTCACAATAGAAAAAATTTAGTAAGTACGCAGGTTTGGAGAGTAGTTGCAGGTGCATCTACTGCAACTCATATTTTTAGTTTTAGGATTGGACTTTCTCTTGGTTATGATTTGGAATTTTTGGATATAGTGAAAGGAAAGATCATGGAACCATGGTTTGAAGAAGGAAAAGAGAAGAAAAATCAGAACGTTGCATTTATGAAGAAGTTCAAGGACAATGACATCAATTCCATGAGTTTCATAGTGAACTCTGTAAAATACCACTTGATATCCTACATCTCTCATATTGACTCATCTAAGAAGATGTATGATGCCCTAACTAACCTCTTCTTAGTCAGAAACATTGAACAAGTAATGAGCCTGAAGAATGAGCTCTGTGACATGAAAATTAATGATGATGACAACATAACATCATACCCTATAAGAATATCTTAGTTAAACTATAATTTATTGAAGAAATCATTTCAGAAAAGGAACTGGTAAATATAGTACTCAATGTCCTTCCCAAGACATGGGATGCATTTTCCACAAGCATGAACACAAGAAAGGAATATCTTGTTAGAATATAGAAGATTGTGTGCTCATTTTACCATTGACTTGATACCCTTGTCACCTAACCATAGGATGAAGGAACCCTCCGAGCACCTTAACCTTGACTGAGAATTACTCCAGAAGCAAGCCCTAGGCTAGATAGCCAAGCAATGTGTAGCGCATCTTCCTCCAGGGATAGCACACCAACAATAGCTGATTAGATAGTCCAAACCCTAGCCAAGAGATAGTCCAAGCCAACACTGAAAATGTGTTATTGTAGCAGCTGCACTTGCAGCTCTCTTCCACACATGCACGCCAAACTGGGAATTGCAGTGTGCACCAGTTGCTTCTTTGCAATTATGAGATGTATTAAAATGAGAATTGGCGCCCTGTATTTATATTGGTTCCGGTAGATTTGTTGGGGCCGAATTCTCCTTCTGGATATGTGTCTGTTTAGTATATTATTATTATTTCTAGTCGACTTCTTCTCTTGGAGGCTAATAACCTAATATAAATTATCTTCTTGAGTCGACAAGACTTCTAGGGTTATTAGCCAACTCATTAGGGTTTTCTCTTGCATTCTGGAGTCTTCTATTCTCGTCAGGTTCACACATGGAGGTAAATACCTCCCGCAAATACCATAATACTAACACTCCCTCCTAGCTAGGGAGGTATTATAGGTAATGGTCTTGAGCTCAAAAATATACCATTTACCCAGTAGCATCAATATAGTTGTCTAGACTATCTCATGACTAGATCATGTGCATCACCATCACCATCAATTGCATCATCTCTCGAAACCATACTTCATTTGAGTAATCAGACATGATGCTAGATAAGTCACTCACACCATAGAGTGATACAAGAGCCACTCTTATAATCTAGAGGAATAAATGTTCTGAACCAATTTCCGTCTGGAAAATCTATGTTCATAATTCGTCTGGATGGTGATTATTTTCAATAAACTGCTAATAGTGTTCAAGGCAGTTAGAACAGAAATAGAACACAACAATCTCTATCCATAGTAGTACATAACTATAATCCAGTTGTTCACTACCACACCAAGTAACACACAAGTACTTGATCAACAACGTATAGTCACGAACAGTGGAACGTATCCACCGCAATAGTCTTCATCTACTGTCATACAGTCTTCATAACAAACATCTAATAACAACCTGCATAGAAACAATGTTATGATATATACTGAATTATTTGGGCCAATCTTTCACTCACATCTATGAACTCTGAAAGAATATATGCCTCACGAATAGTGGAACATATCCACCACATTATTCTATATCTATTGTCTTCATAACAAACATCTGATAAACCTGCATAGAAACGTTGTTATGATATAAATTGAATTATCTGGGCCAATCTTTCACTCACGTCTGTGAGATATGAAAGAATATTTTCCCTCAGAGTAGAAGAATGAGATATCTGGACTATTCTTCTCAAACAAGGAAGAATAATTGTGTTGTCTTCTGAACATGGACCATTCCCCACCCTGGGACATTCTTCCTACACTAATCAAAGTGCACCATGGAAAGAATGTATAAACCTAAGGAATGTTGAGTCTGGACCATTCCCCACCCTAGGCCATTCCTCCTACACTAATCAAAGTGCACCTTGGAGAGAATGTATAAACCCTAAGGAATGTCTGTCCCTGATTGCTGAGCCTGGACCATTCCCCAGCCTGGGCCATTCCTCCTACCCTAATCAAAGTGCACCCTGGAGAGAATGTATAAACCCTAAGGAATGACTGTCGAGACCATTTCCTCTATTAACCACAAGAGGAAAGGACTTTCCTACATCAACCTCCAAAATGGACCATCCTCATGTTAACCACAACGAGAAATCGTTGTCTGGCGAGGCAGACCAGTCTTCTTGAGTAACCCTCAAGAAGAGAGACTGCCCTAGACCACTCCCCATGTTAACCACAATGGGAAGTCATTGTCTATGATACATCAGCAATCAAACTACTTCCCATGTTAACCACAATGGAAAGTGACTTTCTATCAAAAGTCTCAATCCACTTTCCGAACAGGAAAGCATCTGTCGAAGAAGGACTATTTTTCAAATTTAAAGATGAATGTCTTCAATAATGTTTTCAGTGCTACCTCCTAACTTGGAGAGTCATTTCTTCCTTTTTAAATAAGAAGGAGGTTGTTTCCACGAGCTCTAGCTTGAGTACGCAAACTCTTTCATCTTGGATAGAAGCTTTACCAAAATGTATGCTTATCTACTCATTTGTGGAGACATGTATTCGAGAATCATTTTCTCCTTTATGGACTTCATCATGGATAATGTAATGCTTGATTTCAAATGCACTTTCGTTTGGAACATTGTGAAGGCTTCATGTAGATCTGAACAATAGAGTATATCATAGTTGGAAAACTGGAACATATTTATGTGGCACTTCTTCTGTCATCATGAGATCTGATCTACTGAGTAGTCATCTTGATGTTATAGGAAATCTTCACCATGCTTCTGTTGTGTACTGGAGGTTCTCCACCAAGTTATCTTCTTCTATCTGCATA
>ML815282.1:0-10992 GCA_009831015.1 Picea engelmannii
CATCTTGTACTTGAACATTTAAGTGGGGTAAAAGGAGGTTGCCCCCTCGAAGAGGCTTATTATCTGAAATTATCTCTGTTTCAAGGCGTTGAGTATTTTTCCTGAGGTTTTTCCATGCTATATTGATGTTTGGTTCTTAACATTCTAACTCGAAATGAAAACCCGCATCTAATTTAGAGGCTTTCACCTTAGCCACCAATGACTACTTTGAGCGACAATCGGCAGTGTTATGTCAGGGGCTCTTATGAAATCTGCACCACTTTCCGATATCTTTCTTCGTCTTTCCATTGTCCTTATTTGTTTGTGACTTAGATCAATTGTCTTGAGTTCTTCTATGTTTTCTCTACCCTTTGTTTTGTGGGTTGGGGATGCCCTTTGCCTAATTTTTGTGTGAGGGGTTCCAAGACTCAAACTACCGTGACTTTTTTTTAAGCTTATTCTTGATTTTGACAACATATCAATAGGTTGTGCCCAAGGATGATATTTCCATAAAATCCATTTATTCCTAGATCTATCTATGTAGACTACTATGGTACTTGAGCACGAGATTTCGTTCAAAATATTTGATACCCATATTGGTGTGCAAGGTATGGAAGATATTTGTGAACTCTGGGACTGCTTGGTCCCTCTCTTGTCGTAGTGTAGTCCATTTTGTATACAAGTCTTCGTTACATAAAACAAGGATAATATTTTCCCTTAATATTGTCCCTGAAGGACTCCCAGGTGAGTGTGACTACAAATAATGAGGGTTCCTCTATTTCTTTTTTCTCACAGAAAGTCTCCCACCAATATTTAACATGGGGGTGGCTTTGAGGAGAACAAAAGTAATATTTTTTCTATTCGAAAAGCTATGGACAGAATAATACCCTTCTAACAGATTCAACCATTTGTCTACAACATTTATGTCTATCTGACTTAAAATATAGGAATATCGAAGTTGATATGTACCTTGAAGGGGGCGACGCCTCCTCTCTAGGAAGATGTGTCACTTGTTGGTAGTCATCGAAGTATTTGTGCAAAACTATCGATCACCTCATTCCTTTGTTGCACGAGGTCTTCCTCGAGCAATAGTTTGAAAGGATCTCATGTCCCATCGTATTTATTTTCTCCCACCATGGAAGGTCACTTGGGCATCCAAGAGCTCTCGTACACAAGAGAAATAATCAATAAACCCAACTCTTTGTACCCTGACCTCGTCGGGGACATGCACTAGGAACAATAAGGAGCAGGTCGCTCTAATACCATTGATCCCAATTTTATGAGCAGAGTGAAATGAACATAGATTATTATTATTATTCTTAATAGAGAGACACAATGAACAATAACATAGATACAATACAATTGGCTTCTATTCAATAAATAGATATGATGAATTGTAAAATGCATACTAAAAACAAGATTGCTAGAATGGTGACACCTTATCTCTAAGAAGAGATGTGACGATTGCACTAATTCGCAAGAGGATGAGTACAATGAGGCTCTAAAATCATTTTTTAAATAAACATGAATTCCTAAACCCTATACATCCAAAACCCCAACCCTAGGAGATGAAGAGCCAAAATTAATGTGGGCCATGTTGGGGTAAGTTGGTACATTAACTTCACGGGATCGTAACTTTTGCATGCAATCTTCGTTTTAGGCACACAATATCCCATTGGATATGTTTATCCGATGAATACACATTATGTCATCAAAATATAAGCCATCTATAGTTTGATTATGGTGATCCCTAAAAACATTGTTTAGGGCCTCAAAATGGGCCTCGAAGTTCAGGACCCGAAATTGCCAAGATGATCCAGTTGGAATAGGTGGGTGGCCACTGATATCCACCTGGATCACTTTGATATCTCCTTTGGTGAATGGAAGGCCAACATAATTATTACAACTCAACAGAGGTCTACCCCATGGATTCCCTCTTTCTCCTCTCCTATATATCATAATGACAGAAGGATTAAGAAAAAAATTAGAAAACGAAAGGCTTGTTGGAAATATCCTAGGTCCTCAAATAGCTAGAGGTGTTACAAACCTTAAAAACTCATAATTTGTTAATGATATTATTTTATTGGGTGGTTCTTCGGTGCTCATTTATACAAGGTTTTAAAAAGTAATGGACTCCTTTCTTGATATCTCAAGGGGTGATTTCAATCATAGAAAAATTTAAATAATGGGATGGAACACTTCCCCTTATGTGATGGGCACTATTTCGAGAAATTATCACTTTTCTATTATTAAAAACTAGGTCTCCTTTCGATATTTGGGTATCCCAATCTCTCTAAAAAACTCATATTATAAGGAATGGATGCTCGTGGTTGAGAATATAAATCATAAATTGACTCATTGGGGAACTCACTAGTTAAAAACAGCTGGTAGCGTCACCTTTATAAAATATTTCTTATATTCCATTCTGATTTATCAATACTCAGCCCTGCTAGCACCAAAATGGATCACTAGTTTACTTTCATAGAATATAAGAGAATCCTGATATAGGGGTCGAGAGGTATGTTATGACCCAATGGGGGTATATATATGGCTAAATGTATATGATATGACCCCATGGTGGGGGGGGGAATATATGGGCCTAATGTACATTTAATGTGTAAATACATATGTAATAGGGTTGGCCTAGTGATAAAGGGGCCTCATGTGAAAGTGTGAATAGCTATATATAAGACATCATGTATTCATTATTGAGAGGTGAATTGTGAATTATGAAAGGTATTTGGTTATTTGGAGGGGGTTCCTCTATTCTTTAAGGATTTATTTTGTAACTTATCTATATTGGATTTGTGCTCCAAATTGAAATTATGTACATTGTGTGTACTTCTATATTTTTTTGATATTTTGATAATTTTGTATTATAACATTTGGTATCAGAGCTCAAGTCCTTGGGGTTTCGCTACTATATCTGAGACACCTTGGAATTTTTTCTATAACTTGTTTTCTACATATTTTCAAAAGGAACCCCTTGGAGAATACTTATTATATGGATAAAGGTATGTGGGGTTCAAATTTCAGCTCCCGAGGCCTTATAATTTGGTAGATATATCCTGTGTAAGATAGGGTTATGGAATCATCATGAATTTAGTCATCGTGGAATTTTCTCTTTAAATTTTTTTCTGTAACATTTCAGACCCTGAAATCGAATGATATTCATATAAATTATCAAGATATTTTTGATAAAAATTTCATCATCTGGGTCATCCTAATTGTGTAGATACACATTGACTAGTCCTATTGACTAGTCTCAAACATGTGTTCTCGGTAAAACAGACATAACTTATTCATAGAGAATTCAAATTGAGTGAGAATAGTTGAATTGAATAGGGGACATGCCATAGTATTTATTGTACAATTTTTAAAATTGTATATTAATTATTGTTCATGGGGCACGCTGTACAAGTGCTCTCTACCAGAAAGGCCAAAAATCAGCAAGGTGTGGGGAAGTGATCATAACTTCCGCTTGGCACATACAATTTTGGTCAGACCCATGGAATTGTAGAGAAGAAATTTCATAGTACTACAAGTCTCAATTTTATACTGAGAAGGGATGAAATTTTAGAGATACATCATAAGTAAGGTCGGCCAGGAGGACAAACTCCAAATCAGGGTTTCAAAGGTACGTTCACTTAAAACTATCATAACTTTTGATTGGAATGCCCGATTGAGATGATTCAAAATCCATTGGAAAGATAAAATATAGAAGAGAATATTGGAAAATGTATTAAAAATATTTGCTATCTTTATCCTTAATATATTTAGGTTGTTATTTGATGGTTTGGATTAGACCTCAATTAAGAATCAATGGAAATACCTAAATTTACAAGAGATGAAGATAAAGATGAAATCAATCCTATGGAATGGTTAAGGTTGGTAAAATAATATAATATGAATCCCACGAAGGAAAGAGATTATTTTTTTGATGAATATTGGAAGCGGTGGATGAGTGTTGATCAGAATACTAGATGGCACTGCACATGGGAAGAATTTGAAAAAATCTTCTCAGATAAATGGATTAGAGATACAAAAATGGAGGAAATGTATAGAATTCAAGTTGAATTAAAAGAATCAAAGGAAGAGATTAAGAAGAAGGGTGAGGAGATATATAAGATAATATCTCTTAATGAATCACTCATTAAGGAGGTTAAGAACCGAAAGCAAGAAAAGACTAGCAAAGGCAAGTGGGAAAAATATGAATCAAGAGAATATTTGAAAAATAAAGATGAAGAGATATGTAAATTACGAAGCCATAATAAAAAACTATTGGATGGGGTTAAGATATTGAAAGAAAAAAATAAGAATTGTCAAAATAAAGAAGAAAGAAGAATCTTGGATGAAGAATCTACCAAAATACTGCAAGAGGAAATTTGCAAGAAGGTTGAGGAATCCTTAAATATTGTTGAGGTAAAGTTACAAATGCAAGCCAGAATTGAATAAGGACGTTAGAATTTGTTAGATGGGATCACATTGCATCTTCAAAAGGAGAAATAATACAGGATTCAAGAAGGTCAACAGAACATACTTGAATAAGTTGAACTCCATCTAGAGGATGTGCATGCTAAATATGATGGTAATATCTCGAAGGATAGAGTAATCAAAGACCAAGAAAAGATGATCGAGGATTCCATTATCACTAAAAAGAAGATAGATGAAGTGCATGTGCAGAGTGAAGGAAGACTATCAAATGTGAAATCGTATAAACACCCTCATTACCAAGAAACATTTCAAGGAATACAAGAAGGATGATATCAACATTATGAAGGAAGAAGATGGAATACTTGTCAATATTCATGGAACAAGGGATCACCAAACTACTCTTCAACAAGCTATTATCAGAGACTAACAATGACTACAAATTAGAGAAGCTTCAACAAAAATATGTGGAATCAAAGGAAAGAAAATTATTCAACAAGTAGACACCAAGGATTAAGACCGAAAAGAATTGATATTGGATGGATAGATCATCAACAATGGAATGAAGAAAGAAGGAACATAAAAAGATAATGTTGCTTGGTTTCATCACATGTGAATCCTTTAGATGAAAAGCTTTGAGGACAAAGTTTTTTGAAGGAGGGTACTATTTTATGACCCAAGGGGGGGAATATATATGGCTAAATGTATATGATATGACCCAAAGGGGGGTAATATATGGGCCTAAATGTACATGTAATGTGTAAATACATATGTAATAGGGTCGGCCTAGTGATAAAGGGGCCTCATGTGAAAGTGTGAATAGCTATATATAAGAGATCATGTATTAATTATTGAGAGGTGAATTGTGAAGTATGAAAGGTATTTGGTTATTTGGAGTGGGTTCCCCTATTCTTTAAGGAGTTCTTTTGTAACTTATATATATTGGAGTTGTGCTCCACGTTGACATTCTAGACATGGTGTGTACTTCTATTATTTTTTTATAGTTTTATCATTTTGTATCATAAGAAGGTAATCAAAATAAATTATACTTAGTGCTCTGGAATGAGATTATAAGTCCTTAAAACATTAGTGGTTTTGGTATAAGAAACCATGAATTAATGAATAAGGATAATTGGGACAAATTACTTTGGAGATAAGTAATTGGTCAGACATCATGGTGGAGAAAATACCTGGTAAATAAATATTTCTTAGGTTCAAGGATTCGTTGTTTAGATATATCTCCAAAAACTACCATGAGCTCTCCCATATTCATAATTTTTCTTGACATTAATCCATCTTTTGTGAATTTTTTACATGGATCCCTAATAATTGAAGGAGAATTCTCATTTGGAAGGAAACAATTGTGTCCAATGATTCTTTAGATAAGTGACATGATTTGACTCCCTTGCAGTTTTGGATGAGGGATGCAGGAATATTCACTCCACTTGACATCTCAAATTCGAGAAATCCAACCAAGGAATGGATAGGATGGAAATTGCTAAGTTTGTTGGCACCTTTGGATCCTCTTTATAGATGGTGTTTACCTCCATGCAACGCCCTACTCCCTAGAATCAGATGTGATTATATGCATGCAAATGGAAAGGATATTTGTATACAGTGAACAGGGGTACCATTCTCTCTGTAAAAACTCATTCCTTTACCCTTACTCTGGTTTGTGGGTGACCATTTGGATTAATGACAATCTTCCAAAAAATAATATTTTTACTTGGTTGCTTTCTCATACAAGTTATCATCTCCAAAACTTTGTGTAGACATGGAATTGCAGGGCCATCATGTTGTGTCCTGTGTCTATCTCAGGAGGAAACCTCCCAACATCTATTTGTGGACTATAAATATATGAAGGAGGTTTGGGAGATGGAATATGGCTTGTGTTATGAAAATATTGTAGTTTGGTCTAGTCCATTCCCGGTGAAAATTTTCAACTCTAAATTGGTGAAGGTTGGTGGGTTCTCTTGGTTGCTCGTGTTCGATAGTGTATGTCCATTCTAATAAGTACAAAAATCCTTTGGTCTCCAGGTTCTTTAGATTAATTCTTTGTTCTCTTTCTTTGAATTTGAATCAAGATACGTTATCTAACTTTTGGAATGGTATAAAAGATTGTTTTCATTTCCTCATGGATTTTTCCAAAGTTTTTTATTATATATGGGATGGAGAATTTATGGGTTGTGGTGTTATTCTTCGACCTATATTTCCTTTTGGGTGGTGGTGTTACCTTTCGCTTATGTTGTCTTGATTTTGGGAGAGTTACCGTTTTATTTTTCTTGGGGTTTGGGATTGGGGCTCAACCCTCTTGTTATTCCAGTTTCCAATTTCTATTGCAAATTCATAGTGAAAGTAAAGGGGGTGTGTTCTCCTTTTGGATGCTTTCTTTCTCATGTGGAGGATGTGAAATTTTTGGTTTTCACTACTTTATTTGGGGCTCATGCTATGATAATTCAACAATATTTTATGATCTCCTCCCTCCTCTCAATGGGTACGTTTTTTCATCTTGTATTTTTCATTCACTACTTTGTCCAGTTCCTTATTTTCACTCATCATCAATCTTCCACGAGAAGTGGGAATAGGTAACATTTGAAACATGGGATAGATGTTTGGTTCTGTCATGAATATTTCGGGAAGAGAGAATCAAAAAATTCTCAGGGACCATGAGCAAATTATAAAATCCAATCAATCTTCCTCGTAACAATGGCTCAAGTCATATATATGGAATAATCCCTCTTCCAAATAATTGAGTTCCTTGAAACTGAGTGCCTCATGTTGCAAATTTGTATATTGCCTCATCTCTCTCATTCAATTTTCATTAACAAAGGCTCTATTGCAACTCGAAATGGGACCTCAAAGGTTGGAAAAAGGACTCCTAAAGATTCTTCAATGGAGGTTGAATAAAATTCTCTACGGCATAACGAAGTGTAGGAAAACAATGATAATGATTCAATCGATTAATGTACTTTAAAATTACTTTTTTGCTTGGACAATTCATCAAGAAATATTGTAACCAATTTATATGGATGTTAGGCAGACTCAGTTTTACGCTCCATAAGCTAGTAGGAGATAAAGACATCTTAACAGTTGTAAAAAAAATTATCAAGATTTTTTGGCTTTTTTGTTCACTTTAATGCAATGGATTATATATAACAGAAAGCTTAGTTTATTAAAAAAAAAAAAATACTATTAAATAGTAATATCATTAATACATATTTTATTAATAATATTAGTATTAATAGTAATAATATTAATAATTTTAACATTAATGATTCTAATAGTATTAACATTGATATATAACCGTTAGTATTAATAATACTAATATTAATAGTAGTAATGTATAAAAATAGTAACATTAATACTATTAATTGATATATGTAAGTACTTGTTCTATACTTAATTATTAACTATTAATTAATAGCATTAATTTCGTAAAAGTGATAACTTCAATTTTAATAGTATTTTCTTTTATGGTTTTGCATTGTTTCCCTTTCCTCCTTTCATAACTAAAAAAAATAAAAAAAATTGAAAACTAAAAATTAATAAGAATAATAATATAAAAATTAATATTATATATATATATATATATAATTAAAAAACTTAAAAAACCTAAAAAAAAAATCAATAGAAAAGCATCTAAAATAAAAAAAAAATAGTCAAAAATAGTAAACTAAAACTTTAAAAAATAAAATAAAAAACAATAAAATTCAAAAAATTTATATTTAAAAAAAAAACAGATTTAAATAAAAACAAAACAATTTTTAAAACTAAAAGTGAGAACAAATTTTAAAATAAAATTTTAAACAAATTTAATAAAATAAAAAACAAAATTCAAATAAAAAATATTTAAAATAAAAATTATTAAAAAATTATAAGCTAAAACTTTAAAAAATAAAATAAAAAACAGAAAATTCAAAAAAATATTTTTCAACACCCTGATTTAAATAAATAAAAAAAACTATTTTAATAAAATAAAAAATCATTAAAAAAAAAATTAAAATAAAATTCTAAACCAATTTTATAACATTAAAAAAAAAAAAAACAATTGTAAAATAAAAAATTCTACCAAATTTAATTAAAATCAAAGTAAAAATTGAAAAGAGCACACATGAAAACAAATTTATTAAAATTAAAAACAAATTAAACAAAAAAAATTAAAACTAAAATAACACATTTAATTAAAATTAAAATTATAACAAAACAAAATTAAAAAAAAAATAATAAAATTGAAAATCAATGTTACTATTTGGGATTATTGGGGTCATGGGTTTCGTCATTAGTTGATTTTTTTTTAATTTAATTTGAAAAGTTTATTTGTTATAATTTTGTTTCAAAACCAATAATGATGATGATTAGCATTCACTAAGATTGAATTGGTCTATCGAACCTGAAGAGGGTAAGTGATTACTTGTGCTCGAAAAGCATTAAGAGAAGCTTTCCAAGATCACCATACTTTTGTTGAGTTAAGAGATTAGGAAGGTTGGTAGTATGATAAATATTTTGAAAATGAGATCTAATATGTGTATAGGCTGGACAATCTAAGAGAAAGTGCTTTTCATCTTCAGCATTCTTAGTGTCAAAAAGGTGACACACTCTTTCATCCCATGGCGTTTTAGGAATTGACCAATACCTAATTTCACTATGGAGCTTGTGAGAATTTGTTCTTATCTTAGCAATGGTTATTTTTTCCTTTACACTTGGCAAAATAGATAGATAATTTTGATCTTCTAGATTAGGGCTGATTACATCTTTATAATGCCTTAATTTTCTTTTTTTCTCAAACTCTTTATCACACCACATTTTCTCCTTAAATTTTGATTTGACATTTTATTTAATAGTATATTTATTCTGCAAAATGGTTTCTTCCATGATTCCCCAATATTTTAGCCAAGACCGAGCGTCTTTATGCCATCCTCGCTTGAGTCAATGGTGGTTATGACTTGATTTTGAAGCAATTTTACGTAGCCTTGTGTCTTCCATGTTGTTAAACTTGTTCTTATACATTAGGTATCTAGTCATAGCCATGCTCTTAATGGGGGAGAGGCTTGTTTCTAAGAGGAGGATGCGATAGGGCATATTTCTTTTAATTTTTAGATTATAGGTTATAAAATTATTTTGTATTTTCTCTATCTTTCTCCAGGATTCATGAGAGATACTACAACCCTAGAATTCACATCCATAAAGAATAACAAGTGTAGAAAAAGTCTCAGAGAGGATTTTATTCTTATCCCAACTACAAACATCAGTTGATTTACAATTGTTTTCAAGCCCATAATAATCTTTCCATCCCCCAATAATCTTTTTCTCAATGCTATAATTCCAATTGAGATTGCATGGTGAATATCAATTGTAAGATATTTGTATGAAGTCACTTCCTCCAAGTTTTTGTTTTCATATACAAAGGTATCATACGGGATATTATTGGATTTAATAATAATGACCTTAGTCGTATTAGTATTAACATTCATACCCATATTGGAGAAAAAAACCTTGAGGATTCTTAGTTGGTTTTCAAGATCATGGGGACTCCTTGACATAAGAACGATATCATCGACATAAAGAATAAGATTGATGACTATACCAATGAGAGTAGGGCCGACATAGACTTCTTTTTCCAAGCATTCTTCCAACTTGTCAATGTATATGCCAAAAAGGTTGGGGACAAGGGACAACAATGTTTGACTTCGATATTGCAGTTAATCTCTTTTGACCAGCCCTCAATGTTTTTAAACTTAGCAATAACATTATCATACATCCTTATTGCAACATCCCTCACCTTGAGAGGCACTTTTATCCCTTCCAACCTATTCCAAAGGTTTTTCCTAGGAACCATGTCAAAATATTTACTAAAGTCAACAAAACAACAAAAAAGATTGGTTTTAGTATTGCGGAACTCCTCTGCAATGATCCTAAGGATAACAATATGGTCCACAGTTGAATTATATCTCCTAAACTCGTCCTGGCCTTTATCTCTTTTACCATGACTTTCTAGCCAAAGGCTAATCTTCTTTTCCAAAATAATTCCATAAATCTTGGCTAAAATTGGTTAATCATAATGGTCCTATAATTAGAGGGAATGTTTCTATCCCCATTTTTAAAAATAAGAATAATGAGGCTTTGCATCCAGGGTTTAGGGAATCCCTACTTGAATACTAAATTGAAGAGCTTGTGTATGTGAGGGACAAGGATTGGCCCTCCGATTTTAAAAATGTCATCTTGGTATCCTTCAATGTCCTTAGCTTTCCCATTTGCAGGCCGCTTAACCCAGAACTTTATGTCATCTAAAGAAAAAACTTCTTCCTTTGTAGGGACAATAGGAATGGTGTTCATGGCATTAGGGAACTCATAAATACTTTTAAGGTAGGAATTCCAGTCTCTTAAGGGAATACTATTATTTTCTTTAGTATTGTGTTTTAGAATTTGGCTCCAGAACTTCTGTTAAGTACCTAAACCAAATCTGCAAATATACTTCAATAATACCAAGAATAAACCATAAACCATTCACCATAACATGAACACAAGAAATAGAGAAAACCCTTGAGGTAGGGCAACACCATACAATGGATCCTATTATGGAAG
>ML815282.1:11092-24297 GCA_009831015.1 Picea engelmannii
TTTCAGATAGATATCTCCTAATAACAACCTGGTAAACAAGATGGTAAAATTTGGTCTCTTAACAGAAGCAGGTAAATTCTGAACTAAATTGCTATGGGCGAATTTTCACCGTTTCCTTTCGATAAAAGGCGTACATTTTCGGAATAGCGATACTTATCCACGCACTCTGTTACAATAAAAGGGCTGCCGTGGAAGTGGGAGTCTGGATGAAAAATTATGGGAAATTAATGGTACAAGGACAGACTAAAGAGATATTTTGACATATGGACGGAAACAATATTCCTCAATTTCTTTGCATGTTATGCAGGCTGCAGGCTATTTTCTGATAGTGCGTGCGTGCTTGGATTGTAAAGCATTTCTCGACCACTAAGAAAGCGCGCCTTCCCATAACGTTTGGAAAAGCAGTATTATTCTCAATTTCTCCGTAACTGACCCGAGACAAGAATTTCATTGTTTTTGTTGCTTGATTCCTAAAGGTTCTACCCTTAATTGCTTCCGTGTCTGTGGACTGAAATCACGGCCCCAAAAGCAATATTGTCTTGCTTTTCTGTCTACGCGGACTTATAAAGGAAAGGAAGCAGTTAATATTTATCAAAACAAAACACACGGCATAAAATTCAAGTGCCACTCCCAAAACATACCTCTGTTACAATACCCAATATTCTTCGTGTCTCTCTTAAAACACATAAAGTACTTAGGGTTCCGTCCTCAATTCTAAAAACTGCATCCGTGCCAGCCTATGGAAAACCGAGCGGAGATCCTTTGCACTGCTTTACAATGCTTCGTAAAAATAAGATGCTCCTGCTCAGAAAGAGACAATATTGTATGCCATACAGATTCGACTTGATTCTATTTTTCATGAATGTAATGTTTACCGAACATAATACAGCGGCAAACAAGCCATCCGTCTGGGAGAGCACAAAACATTAAAACATTAAACACATACTATTGTTTGACGGTCTCTTATTCCAATAACATTAGTTGTACATAAACCTTTTAATTGCAATTAAAAATTTTGGTGTGCTCTCGCAATCAGAAAGGACTAAACCTAAACAATCAATTAAGATCCATGATTTTCTTACTGGGAGGAAAGAATCTGCAGACTCATGATTTTCTTACTAGAAGGAAAGAATCTACAGAACGCCTAACGTATCTTACCTAACATAGCTCAGGTAAGACCTACATGAGATCCAACTTACTATTGTTTGTATGCAGTTGTTGGAGCTCATATCTCAAGTAAGACCTACATGATATCTAACTTATTGTTTGTATGCAACTGTTGGAGCTAAAGGAAGATAGATAGGGGTTAAACATTAATTCACAAAAAAATCCCAAGATACCAGCCTTTTCAGCATCACCTGGAGAGGAAATACAAGACATTCATTATTTACTATTAACTTAACATTCATACATATCATACATTCATTCATACATATCATGTGTGACATAATCATCCTACTTAACCACCATTTAAGATATGGGAGAAACCATCATATAGATATTCATATTAATTATTAATCATCCATTCTATGTGTGCAATGAACAGAAAGAAAAACACATCATAACAACATACATCAAAAATTTAACGTGGTTTAGCCTAAGACAAGCTACGTCTACAAAGGTTGACATCTTATGTTATTTTGTCACTACTCATTTCTCAACAACCAACTTACTCAGAATTCTCTTCCAAAGTGTTCACACTCTAATATTATCCTCTCCTCTTTTTCTACCCAAAATCCATTACATATTTATAGTTTTAGAATAGGGCTTAGTCTGTTACAATGTGGACAAAATGTCCCAAAACTCCTAACTAACTTCTTCCTTTGGGTTGACTCCTTAAAATACACTAATTATTTTCCACTCTCTATGTGCCTTTGCTAATTTTTCACACAATCCTCTCTTCGGCTACTCCCAAAACTTAGTCAAAATGTCATGCTCAATAATGTTGTTCAATAATTTCAATATATATTGGACTTTTTTGAAAAGATTAAGGACTTATGTGTATTCTATTAATATGAACATGTATAGTTACACAATATGGTTACAAGAAGTTATGGAGTTACCAACTCCTGTAATGGTAAACTAACTACTTAACTAATTATGTAAAGATGTAATTATTTTCCTTAACACTCCCCCTTAATTTCATCCTATAAAAACTATAATCTATCTCACATTCCCCCCTTGTAAATTGAAGATTAAAATTCTCTGATTCAAAATCAAGCTTAGATACAAGTACACCTACTAACACCCTAGTACCTGCCCATTGGTTTATTCCACAGCTTGATGTATCATCTCTCCCATGGCCAACGCTTCATGTTGTTCGAAACCAGGGATAGTTGTGATGTATCATGGCCAGCGCTTCATGTTTCTTGAAACCAAGGATACATGCTACATGATCACATATTGACCTATATAGGCCTGATTCAATGAGGGCTTACTAAACATGGGGAACAAATCTTGCTTATAGAAAATCTCACAAATTCTTACAAATGGGAGAAAAAAACTTACTGGAGTGTCTGCTACAGTGTTGGGTACAACCGAACATGCACCCCTCAAATTACAACAATTTGGGTACAACCAAACATGCACCCCTCAAATTACAACAATTCATTTCTTCTTATATTTGTTGGTGAATGAAAAAACCAAAAATTTAACAAAAATTTAGTTGTATTTTGTTGCATTATCTTTTCCACTCTTTTTTTATGTCTCTGCCCATCTTTCTTCTTCGCTTCGCGGATTTTTGGTTTCCTTTCTTTCTCGGGGTGAGTTTTTAGGCATGTACTTTTTACTGCTCAAGAATGCGGAAACGTTATCCATAAAATGGCTCAGCGTCAATAATACTTGCTCTTCAATAATAGAAGAGGCAATACTCTTGTCTTGTGGCTTCTTCTCCCTAGAAGCCTCGATCTTTGATTTTCGCTTCATGGCAACTCTTCTTCATTTATCAGCTCTGTTGGCTTGGATGGAATATGCTTCTTCAATTCACTGAACTTCTTATCTCATGATAGCATCTCATGTAGATATAAAATCTGTGTCTTGGCTTTGCACAACTTTTTAAAATTTATAATAAAATTATAATAAAATACTTCTCTTTATCCTCCTTGTTTTTGGTTGAGCTTCTCCACCGCAATTGGATTAGTGAGGGATCCCTATATCAGTTGCATGCTCACTGGGCGATTCTTTCACACGGGTTACTATAATCTTCCGCTGCGAGTCTCCATAAGCATTTATCGCTCTTAAACCCGTTCTCCACATGTGTCTAATAGGACCTCCCTCGATTATTGTGCTCAACGTTCCTTGCTTCTGGATCCAGGCCCTCCAGTGATGGAGTGAGGCCGAGATTCACTTGAGACCAAAATCCACTCTGATACCATGAAAAGATTAAGTAGACACATAATTGATGCAACACACTACACTATTGATGTGTATTCTATTAATATGAACATGTATAGTTACACAATATGATCATGAAAAGATTAAATAGAGACATAATTGATGCAACACACTACACTATTAATGTGTATTCTATTAATATGAACATGTATAATTACACAATATGGTTACAAGAAGTTATTGTAATAGTAAACTAACCAATTAATTATTTGTGTAAAGATGTAATTATTTTTCTTAACATTCTTACTAACATAATTCCATTTTAACAATGAATTCAAATTTGAGGTGAAAACAATAATTAAGTTGTTAATTCTATCATTATTATTGGCCTATCATTGTTTCTTTCTCTTCTTTCAAAATTTAGAAATTTCAATATTTAGAAATAGACATCTTTGCAATACATATAACTATAAGACAAATCGCTATTACCATTCTCACTTCACCAACGTTTATTTTGTCCCTAAGATGACATAGTTTTTAATGTGGCAACGGGCTATCAAGGGCTCTTTACCATTACTTTTCGAGAAGGCATGATATAAAATGATAATACATTTTCATGGATTTTCATAGTTGTGCAGTTTATATTACATCAAACTCATGGTTTCAAACTCTAGTTAAATGATAATACATTTTCATGGATTTTCATAGCTGTGCAGTTTATATTACATCAAACTCATACTTTCAAACTCAAATTCATCTTTGTAAAGAAAAAACAACCAATCTAATGGCGTATAGTACGTTTATCTCTCCAGCATAATCACACTTATAGCATATACAAACTTTTATACATTTGTTTTCAACATTTTAAGTTACCCCAAACTATAGGAGTCAACCGTGTGGAGTATAGTCTTTATATTTTCAAGTGAAGTTTTCATTCTCATGTGAAGTATTTTGCCTCGGTTTTAAGGATTGACTCTTCACTGCCTAATAATGTGAGAGTATTTTATCAACGGGCAAATTTATCTAATAATCTTCTACGGTCATTGTATAGTCTACGCTGATTAATGTCATGATCTTTTGCATTGGTCAATGGTTAATATCAAAGCAAGTTATTATTCTCATGATGGGTACTTCTGGTGCCACTTTATGTCCCTCAGTTACAGACCTTTTCAGTAACTATGGAAATGTAATGTTATGGTATATTAGAGATAGAATTTATGTTTTTGCATAAACGTAACGTTTTATTCATTAACAAAAGAGTTGCATAGTGTAGATGTTTATGGAGTATTTATAAAAAGTCAAAGGGTAGGTATTATATATATATATATGTTATCCATCTTTTTAATTTTTATTGAGACCTTCTTCTTTATAAAATATTAATGATTTTTTTCTTCTTAAAATATTAAAAAAAGAGTTTTATTGAAAAAAAAAATTAAGTCTAATTAACTATCAAATTCATGAAGTATAATTACTCCATGTTCTAAAATTTATTTTACAATTATTATAGTGGAAGTGATATCTGTATGTTATTGTCTTTTTGTAAATCTCCTAAAAAGATATCTAATTATATATATGTTTATTACTTTTCATTTATTTAGTAAATATTATTGTCTTTTTGTAAATCTCCTATAAATCTAAATCTAAATCTAAATATAAATATATATATATATATATATATATATATATATTACATACTAAATTAATGAATATTAAACTTTTAATTTTAAATTTAATATTTTATAAATTTTAAATGTATTTTAAAAATAATTTTAAATATAAAATTAAAAAAAAAAAAAAATAACAAATTACCCAACGTATAAATTAGATAGCAAACTATTCATCATTTTCTCTTTATAAGCATATCCCATTTTAAGATTTTATTCCCTTATCAATCTACATATATAAAGAGAGAACTCCACGGATTACATCAATTGGGTTTATTTGCCATCCAAACCTTAAGGTTAGGAAATCACTAGGTGGAATCTAAGCTAGATCCCTTTTTACTTATTCATGTATGGTAACAATTAAGAACACCGCATGTGGTATGGTTACGAATTCTCTTACATACATAGTGGAAAAACTTGAAAGATGGTGTGTATTTAATGTTTTCATACGAAAATATCAAACTTTTGCAAAATGTTGGGTGGGAGAATAGGAAAGGTAAGAGAATTAAAGTTTGGAAGCCCAAAGGTATCACTTTATTTATTTATTTTATAGAGTTATAAAAATACAAAATAATGAAAAAAATAATATATATTATTAATAAAATAACATGTTACAAATATTAAGGGAGAACTAGATTAGCTATCCAATACACATAATTACTTTTAAATACCTAACATTATTCCATACTTTAACTTTATGTGATACAATTAACATATTGATATTGAAATTTAAAGTTTCTCTCTTCAATGTCCTTCTTCAAATAAGGGGTCTAATAAAACTCTTAAATATTTTATCACCCTACATCTCTAACACCTTTCATGAAACAAGAGTTTCAAGAAGATGCTAAATCCTTAATCATCTTCAATTTATAAATATGGGATTTTAAAGAGAATATACAATCACTAAAAAAAAAATATATTTATAATAATGACACTGGAAATCTTGATTAATATTGAAGATTGTATTGTGCATCTCCAACACCACTCTTTAAAAAAAGAGGTCCAATAAAAATTTTAAATAGTTAATTTACTTGCATCTCAAACACCTCCCATCAAGTAATAGCTTTGAGGTCTTAAGCCATTAATGACCTTCCATCTACAAATATAATATATTCCAACACCAACAAATATGGTTTTTAAGGATGACCTCTAAAAAAATATAGGTTTTAATGGATGGCCCTTAACCAAATCTAGAAGTCCAACAAACATGGGATTGATGCATGATTCCTACCTAAATGTGAGTTTTAGCAAATGACTCCTAACTATGCATATTTTTCCTAACCAAATATAGAACTCCAAAAAACATGGGCTTGACAAATGAGTCATTCCAAAATGTCGGTTCTAGCAAAAAACCCTAACCATGCATATTCCGATAATTCAATGTGTAGTCCAATATATCAAAAATTCTTGATCAAACAAAGGAAAGTATTGTAGTTTTGAGATCACCACTCTCAACACAAGAAATTTAATAGTTCAATTGGCATTGTAAACACAAAAAATTCAATTCCCATAATATTATTTTGTAAGGACTCTGAAGGTTTTTGAAAAAACTTAATTAATGTCAAAATGCATTTAAACCTCAAAGTAGTTGGTTTTTCGTCGTAATCAAAATCACAAAATAAGTTCATATATGTTGTGTGTAAAAATATGGATTGCAACTCTAATATGTGACATAATCATCTGTAAACATCAAGGGTTGTTAATTTTGCATGCTTTTTTCCAAAAAAAGATTCACCAATTTTGTAACATCCTCACTATAATCCTCGATTTAATTGCTTATGTAGATATAGTGTGTGTATATGGCCAAAGTGATGTAATATGAAAATTGTATTTTTGAATGTTAATAATAAAATGTGATGTCGACTGCTAAGGGGACATGGACAGAGATGGGGGTTGAATTAATCCACAAGAGAGGGGAAGGTCTAGGAAAATTTCTAAGAGTGATCCAAGGGGGAATTAACCATGTCTAATTATTCACCCACATTCCTAAATTTTATTATCACTATGTATTAGATTGTAGTTTATGATTGAGTGTTACCAAAGCCAATCATTGAATGCATGTAAGAATGTGGGTGTGAAACTCGCATCCCATAGTTATTAGGAGCATGGGGGATGAGTACAATCACCTTGGGGAACTGTGTGAGTCAAGGAAGTAAGAAAAATAGATGAAATTCATATGGGCAACTACAACAGTCTTAAACAATCATTTTTGGGGGGAAAAAAACAAGTAGAGAGAAATAAAGAAATATTGGAGCTGTAACAACCATCGAGGGATAATTCTAGAGCATGATTGACAATTTTAGGAGCATTTTGGAACTGAAGATTGAAGTGCCAAGTTGTCAGTCTTGAAGAGTGAACTCGTGTGTGAGTTTCAAAGTAACAACAATTGTTTGTTGTTGTTTGTTGGTATTTTTCCTAGAAAAAAGCTCCCTTGAGTTCCCAGCTAAGAGATTATTTGTTACATGTGCCAGAGAGACGTTGATAAATGAATTGGATGCCCAAGGGATTGAGATCGGTGAAGGGGTATATTCCTTGGGTTGGGAAGGTCAAGAGGAAAAGAGCTAGTGGAAAATTAGGATAGTTGTAGGACAATATCAGTGGGTTGTGGTATTTTTGAGATGTGAGTGGACAGTGAGAGACCACCCTATTTTTTCGATTACTAGCCTCATCTTGGGGGTCACTTGTTTTTGAGATTTGGAACAACAAGTCTATGCTTGGGTGGAATGTTTGTCCCAGGCAACCGATTGCACAACTAATTTGAAAGATAAGTGTTTTATCTATTTTTGTTTTGTATTTATGCAATACCCCAAGGTTGAGCCCTTCTAAAATATAATGATGTTTATAGGCTGGTGAGACAAGTAATGATAAGTTGGTAGGCTTATGTGTTTATTAGGTCGGAGATCCAAGATGCTAAGGCCAGTGGGCCTGGTTTTGTACATGTAATTATGAATATTATTAATAAAATACATCATTGTGTGTAGACCGACCACGAAGAAAGAGTTATGGGGGACTAAGCTCCACTGGGTAAGGAAAGGGATGGGACTAAGAGGATAGGAAAAAGGGGATAAGATTGAGGGCTTAAACCAAGGGAATATTATAATGTATTCCTGAAAAATACTAAAGTTGGGAAATAAACCCAGTTATCCTAAGTTCCTTTAGGGAGAGGAACAAACTCCAAGTGGAGAGGAATGAGCTCCTAGAGAAACAAGTGTCACCAGGACACACACATATTTATGTGGGGATTTACACCATTGTGGGGGTTCACTCTCACCATCCCGGATCTCTCATGATTCGGTAGGCTAACCATTCTCACCATTTTTCTCACTCTGAGCATTCTAACCAGTTTGGCCTTCTTTTTTTCCCATGATATCATCCTCGGGATTTTGGCCATCCCTTGAGCAATTCACACACGAACCGAACAAGAACACAACCATAGCCTTATCCACCATTGTGAACCTCTATAATTGTTGAGTCCTCCCCTTGCCTTAACTGATTTTTGTTGTTGTGGTTTGAAGAAGAAGGTTTTCAGGCCTATGAGAAACTCTCTCTAGGTGAGAGAGTTTGATGGGGAAGTGATTCCTCCTAGAGGGAGTCCATCAGAACCTATAGAGCTCTGGGAATTCCTAGTCCGACATGTTGTTGAACCCCTAGAAGGGAAGTGGAGCAATCGATGGATTGTGGACCAGTGAAGGTGTTTACTTCTTGGGGTGGGACAAGAATGTGGGGAATGAGAGTCTATGAGTTGTGGGTGCAAGTAGGCTCTTTGGAGAGAATCCTTCATGTTTCATTGTGCAATTTCCCGTAGCCTCAGCCTAGTCTAGGAATCCCTTTTACCTAGGTGGAGTTTAGTCCCAGCTCGGGGTTGACCCACTGTTGAGAGTTATGAGTAGCATGGTCTAAGGCTGGGAGGTTCGTGGAACGTTTGCACGCAGTTGGTGTATTTAAATTAAAATATAAGTACCATTTCCAAGTTCGTTACATGTTGTGTATTTATATATTTTGTTATATTTATGGATTTTTCATGTGATTACTGCATGTATGTTTTTACTGTTAATTTTGCATTATCTTGTGTGATAGTAGAATGTAAATCATTTGTTAAATTTGTATGTGTTATTGTCGCTTACGCACGAATATGTGTATGAACAGAATGTTTATGTCTGGTTAAAATTGCATTATACATGTGTGTGTGTGTGTGTGTGTATTCGAGCATGATAGTTTTCAAGTAGCATGACCAGCCTAGGTGGTTGGGTGTGTTACAGATTAGTATCAAAGCATTTTCTGGAGTAGTATGGCCCGACCTGGGTTGTCAGGGATGTTACAAATTGGTGTCAGAGCCATGGTTTAAACACTGAGTCTGGATGGGCCATGTTAGTGGAAGTTGAAGTAAATGTTTCGAAAAGGAATTATTGTCGAAATAGACAAAATATGATCTAGGAGTGCACCTAGGTTCCAAGATAATACCTTGGTTATATTATGAAGTGATCCAGAATTGGATCTCGGGACCAAAATGGGTTTAGGAAGGCCTAAAAATCAAAGTTCTCGGAATGGCTTCAAAATAGATGTGTGCGTAGGCCTCATTGATATGAACCCAACACAACTTGAATGGGCTCAAACAAACATCGTATGAGAAAGATATCGTGATATGTTAATTTAACCAGACATGAAAAATTTGATGATTGCACAGTCCATACAGTGTTGACGTTGTAGATGACTGTACATACCATATGGTCCTACATGTGACATGGAAGTGAGTTGGAAATTTGTTGACTGGGCATGACAGTTTACGTGGTAGGGTGCATTGGCACTAACATGGATGGTACAGGTGGACAAGTTAGATCATGACACATGGCACCACTGGAAGGGTGACAGATGGCATAAGATGACATGGTAGGTTCATATGACACATGGAAATGGGTTGATGTGGCAGGTATAGTTGACGCTTACTGGGCAGACATGTGGGCAGATAGGTGTTCAAATGATGTTTTGACATATCACACACTTTTATGCAAATGAAATGGTGCCATGTGGCCCAATCATGGGTTGCCGCACTATTACATATAGGCTAAATAATCGACGAACTATTACGATGATTGTGATAAAAAGGAAATTTTACTGTTTTTTTTTTTAAATTAGTCCCGATAACGTCGTATTTTCAACGTGTTCTAATGTCGTCGGAAGTACAACGACCAATTCCAACACTTTAATATAGCCATTTGTAGGTCAACATAACGGTCATTGACTTCAAAATCGTCAACCTTAATTTAGGGTTATAGTCATCAGAGTTCCGATGATGACGAATCTATAAATTAGTTAATTCGAATCGAATTTCAACTAATTTGTTATAGTTGCGACATCTTTTATGTGTTATAGCTCTACTAATCTTCATTTTTATGTGAAGGTTTGCTTGTTGATTAAGAGATTGAACTGATCTTTGATCTACAGAGATTAGTTTTATGATCATTGTTCAAGGCGTGCAAGAGGATTTTAGACTTTGATGGTTAGTTAAATATTTTTTTTCTTTTGTCTCCTTTAATATTTTATAACCTTATGCGTTTATGTAGATTTTATGTCGTCTATGAACATGCTAATTTTTCCATGCTTATATGTGACTTGATCTCTTTCCCTAGTTCTATTATGTCGTTTGATTATGTTACTTTGTTATGGTGAAGCTTTGAAGCTTATGTGGTAAAATATATTGTATGGTTTGGTCTATTGCATTTCAAGAATCGAATAGATCTAGCACATCATCACTGAACTTTATAACATAATCGTCTCAATATTTTGGTTGTGGTGAAGAATGTGGAGATATTATGGACAAGGTGAAGAGAGATGTTATTTCCCTTGCGTTAAATACAGGAGAACAAAAGTCAGAAGAATTGTAATACAAACAGTTGTAAGACATTGTCGAACCCATGGGCACGTTGAAGGTGGATCGAACAAATATCGTCCCTTGGTAAACTATATATTCATTATTATATCTTTATATTGATTGTATTTATAAAAAATTATATTGGTTAAATATTTCTTATGCAGTACACTAATTTTGCATGACTATTTGTAATTATAAAGTCAGGTTGGCCCCCTAAGCATCTGAACGTGCCAAGTACTAGAAAAAATGATGTTGTAATACAAGGTACCGAGGAATTTGGAGTGTCGAATATTGAAGATCAAGTTAATGATCCTATGGAAGAAGATGACAATAATAACAATATAGTTGAAGACAGTGGGACAAATGAATTGATCCAAGACTTGTTCGCTCGACTGGACAAGGATGATGATGAGGACATTGGTGATCTTGACGTACCTCTGCTAGAGAAGGTATAAAAACCACTTTATGAAGGTTCAAAAGGAAATCTTCTTTCTTCTACATTATTGTTGGTGAACTTAAAGGTTTTGAATGGTTTGTCAAACAGTTGTATGACACAGATCCTAAGGTATGTAATATGGTTCATCATCATGTATACATAAAGGTTGATTTTTTTTGCTTTTTTTTTAGTTTTAATTAATGTTTGAAATAAAAATTAAATATTTACAAATTATAACATTCTTTACACTAATTACTTATTTTTTATGTCATAGATTGTTAAGTGAATTTTTGTTACCATCGTCAAATATTTTACCTCGCACATATCGAGATTTAAATGCCATTATGAAAGAAATTGGAATGGGGTAGCAAGCTATAGATACATGTCCCAATGATCATATTATATACTATGGACAACATGCATCAAAAACAGAATGCCCGCAATGTCAGACCAGTAGATATTGAACCGATCAACTAACAAAAAAGGTGCCTCGTAAGGTTCTTCGTCATATTCCCGTAATTCCACGTTTGCAATGATTGTTCTGGTGCGAACGCATAGCACAGTTTATGGATTACCATGCACGTAATAGAAGTGGAGATGGGTTTCTTCGAATGCCTACAAATGGTTATGCATTTAAGGAAACTGAGGAAAAATGGTCAGTTTTTAGAGATGAACCTCGTAATGTTAGGCTTTCATTGGCCACTGATGGTGTTAATCCATTTGGGGAGATCAGGTCTATTTACTCAGTGTGGCCAAGTTTTGTTATCACCAATAACATTCCTCCTTGGATGTCAATAAAGAGGGAGCACATAATGTTGACAATGATTGTTCCACGTATGTAATGTTATCATTAATTTTCTGAATGTAAGATTTCATTTGTATTTCTTGTTGCATAATATCTTCTATTTATTTATTTACTTATATATGCACATCACGTTAGTAATTATGTGTAATTTCAAACAATTATGTAAGTACCAGGTTAAAGATATGAATGTATATATCGAGCCTCTCATCGACGACTTACTAAATTTATGGGCTGACATCACTATGTATGACGTTTTTAAACCAATAAGGCAGAAGGAATTTCAATTCTGTGGAATACTTGTATGGACAATTCATGATACCCCGGGACTAACACATTTTTGTGGTATGTAACGATCCATTTCACTTTAATTATAGTATATAATTATTTGAAGATACCATGCTGCATGTTTTTTTAAATAATCCCCTTCGTATAATTGACATAATTATTAATCCAACTTTTGTATGTCTTCAAACAAAGGGTAGATTTGCATGTCCATTTTGTGGTCCTAAGATCAAATCTCGGCGTTCAAAAATTTAGGAAAGGAGGTGTTTGATGAGTATAGGAACTTACTATCTAAGAACCATAGGTATCATACTATTGAAAAACATCTTTTCAATGGGAAAGAAGAGACTGGATTAAAACCACGAAGAATGACACCTCACCTATGGATGTTGGAATATAACAAAATTCGTCGAGATGGTATATTGCAATTTGTTTATGTAATATTGTATACATAATGTTATGGATTTTTATTTTATTGAATTTATTTTATTCTTCATCAATGTCGTGAAGGTATTAACAATGGGATCCCACGAGGAATGAAAAGTTATCCCTCTCAATTCATGAGGTTTCCCTACTATCAGGACCTAAAAATAGCTCATTTGTTTGATACAATGCATATTGGGAAGAATGTGACAGAAACTGCAAGATACCAGATATATAAAATATGCAGAAGAGAAATGAAATGCTAGAAATAACAGAATAACAGTGAAATATCCAGCATAATCTTCACAATACACAGAAATGATATACGAAATAGCAACAGAAATAGCACTTGAACAGAAATAGCACTTGATTCAGATAGCAATGTTCACAGGC
>ML815282.1:29959-48383 GCA_009831015.1 Picea engelmannii
AGATCCTTCTAGAAGCGGAAGCTTCTATTAGGTCTTCTTACATCCGCCTTATTCTATTTTATTGAAAGGTCTTATTAATATTGACCTTTATTACATCCGAATACATTAATCTACCTATGTGTGGGTTAGGACCTTAACAGAAACATTATGGAGAATCATAGATGGTAGGAGGGATAAAGAAAAAGTCATCAATATTTGTAGTGACATTCAAGAATCCAATCATGCAATGCAAAGTGGGATCCAATCAAATAGCGATGGAGATCAAAATAGCCTTCACTGGTTATTAATAGAGCAACAAAGCAATGATGTAAAAGAGGTCATTCAGAGAATAAAATTTCCCACGGGTTTTTCTTCAAACATAAATAATATCTTAACAAGGAAAGGTGAATTTGGTGGGGTAAAAACACATGATTGGCATACCTTCATTAAGGTAATTATTTTTCTATATATATATATATATATTTATATTGGTATCCATATTTTCAGTTTTGTTTTATTATACTTTAGAATCAAATAACGATCGATTTTGATTGTTACAGTATGTTCTACCTCTATCTCTCCCAGACCACTTCGACAACAACGTCAAACAAGTTATATATGATCCTGGAAAATACATGAGGTAAGTAGTAAATTATATGCAAAAAAAAAATTCCAATTTGTTATTCAAGATCTTAATGACATATGTTTTACTTATAATGTAATATATTAATTTATATGTTTTGTTGAAACATGGTACTTGCTTGCAAAATCGACTATAGATGGTTGTCATTGAAAGAAATCCATCAAGAAGATATAAAGTATTGGAAGGGAGAAATTCCTCGGCCAATGTGTGAAATGAAAAAGTATCTACCTCTGGAATTTTTCAGTGCACAAGAACACTACCTCATACACCAAGTTGAGGATATTGAATTGTGTGGACCAATACACACAAGGTCAATGTGGATGGTGAAGAGGCACCTAAAATCATTAAAGGCTTTGGTTAGACAAAGAGCATGTCCCGAGGGTTCTATGGTGGAGGGATATATGCTATATCAATCGATGGTGTATATTAGTCAATATCTTCCTAAATTATCCACAAATATGCATGTGGAACACATTTGGGATGTGAACTCCATTAAAAAATTTGAAGGGGAGCACCTGTTGGGGAAAGGTAGTGACGAAAGTGAAAGGTAATTAGGTTTATAATACATCTGAGTTTTCCTTTTTATGTGTATCGTAATTATTTAATTTTTATGCTTTCATGAATTATTAATATTTTATACCTTGCTAACAAACATATATTGGTGAATTATGATTTTCTGATACAGTTGGTCGAGAGTGGGATGCACTACATATATAAATTGCAAACAATCTTGACTGGATGAATGTATGAATTGATAGATGCATACAACATGAAGGTAGGTTATCATGGGAAGGGGTGTCTACATTGGTTATATAAGCTCATTGTAATGGAGATACCAATCTTACGCAGTAGGAAATTGATTTAGCACATGGTTTGAAAGATAAACAGGCAAGCATGATATTCATCCAATATAATTTCATTATGTTATTTCATAAATTATTAATGTTAGTGTCAATGTATTTTTCCCATCCATACATTACAAGTTATGTCAAATATATTTTATGTGTCTGGCATATTGTACTTGAAACATCACAAGGCTATGTGGTGCAATGGTCATAAATTTTGCATCAAAAAGTTGGACGAAAAGAGGAAAACTTTTGATTGTGGGATAACTGCAATCTTCGAGGTCACTAATGTTTCCTATAGAAGTGATAGATGTCCTGAAGTCTCTGAAAATTGATATTATGGGTATTTGGAGGACATACTTGAGTGTGACTTTAAATCCTTCAAAATAGTTTTGTTTGACGTCAAATGGTATAGGCTATGAATGAATGAACGTGATCTTGATAGAATTGTTATTCTACATGATAACATATTTACCATGGTTAATACAAGGTCATTTGAGCCAGGAAAACATCATTATGTTCTTTCAAGCCAATGCGAACAAGTCTTCTACTCAGAGGTTCCAGGTAAAGCAGGTTGGTCATTTGTTGTTAGGTATGATCCAAGAGGAAGGCCAATAAAGTATAATATTGAAGAGGAAGAAAATGATCTTGAAGAAGAAGATGATGCAGAGGAACATGTAGCCGATGTAGAAGATGTCTCAGATGAAGAGCCTGAAGGAGATGAACCAAATGTACTAGTAGGAGGCAATACAGATCTTGATGATGATATCCATGATGAAGATATATTGCTTGGAAATGATTACATTGATGACGATGTTGATACGGTCAATACTTACAACACCTTATATGACCCAGATGATATGGATGTTCAGTTCGACGAAGATGATCAACTAGAAGATTGATGAATGTATTGAAATGTTGAAATATTGTATATATAAGGTCATAAGAGAAGGGAAAGTGGGCGCGAGTGGCAAGGGCAAGCTTAATTTGGAGACACTTTCTATTCATTCAAGTACACTATGTCAACCAAGGACAATACAAATCACGTAAAGGAGGTACGTATTCTTTACTTATTATTTATTATGTTTCTTGTTCAAAATGTTCTAAAAGAAGTACATATCTAAAAATACTACACATGACCTCTCGAATTGATCCCATGCCTTAGAATGTAACAAGACTAGTTGATGTAGGAAAGAGTCTTTTTGATTATGAAGAGTGCACTCTAACCTTTGTTGGAGGTTCTTTAATCGAACTGGAGAAAAAATTAGACTGATAGAAATATGGTAAGGCAAAAGGTTTGTTGTAGTACTCCATAGGATACAAAATTCCCTCTTTTTTGTTTATTTCTTAATCAACACCATAAAAATACTAGAGGCAGGCAACAGTGACATGTGAATGGGGTCAATGTTGAAATTTTTTCAAAATGTATCTGTATGCATTGAAATTTGACATGGATAGGCTATTCTCTTGCATTAACTATATGGGAGCGTTTCTGGACTCAAATTTCACTCACACACCCACTTTATTCCATCATCATATCATCATGGAAACCATAAACCCTATTTTTCATATGTTTTAGTAGATATGTTAATGATTCCAAATTTCATATTTGTATTTGACTCAAGGTCCAGCTAGATTTCACAGTATCAAATTTTAATTTCAATTTGATAAAAAAAATATGAAATGAATCCAAGCATCATTTGATATCATCGCAAGAGAGATGAATGTAAATAATCTTGCGACGAATTTGCTATACTATCGATGAAAAAATTCCGTCGATAGTATAGCTAATTCGTTGCAAGAATATTGTGTCTAATTTGAATGGTGTTAGATGGTTTTCAAGGAGTGTAGGGATTATATTATGGTGCAATTTAGTGTATTCTATAATAACAATCTCTATGCCAAACCTCAAAATGGATAGTACCATATCTTGTTCATAAGACAAATATTCTTTGTATGTTTCCTTTGTGGTGGCTCAAGCCCTCAGTACACATGATGCCTTACAATGAAATGTAACAATTTTWCTATTGAATGATASMGTTATGTCACCCATGGTTAWGGAGGAGGTATGGAGGAGGTGAAGGGACAATGACATGTGATGAATCACACCCTATCATATACCAATTTGATACAAATTGCTTGTGAGTCCTTAGAAAAAACCAACAAAATAAGAAGGAAGCATACATATCTCTTTGGGATGTAAACTATATGGACTCCTAATCCTAATGGGGAAACAACACTCACTGAATTGTCATCCTCTAAAGGTCGTTGTGCCTACACATTTATAGGAATGGAGGAATGATCCACGTTGACCATGTCAATGATCAAAATTACCTAGGGTGTTTTTGTTTGTTCCATGAAATCAAGGTCTTTGATTACATTCAACTAAGTTTGTTCCATGAAACCTGATGAGGAGCATGAGAAATAAGATGAATATTCAAAGGCCAGATTAGAAGTAGAAGAGGATGAAATGAAAAAGTAACAAGTAGAAAAATATCAAAGGAAAAGAGAAGAAGTAGAAAATGAACTTGAGTTGGTAGAGAGCTAGAGAATGAACAAACACTACTTCTTGTGAATTGAAATCTGATGGAGGTACGTAAGTTGGTCGAAGACATTTTGTCGATGCTTTGAAGAAATGTGGTTACCAATTTCTTCCATGTATATTGGTCGGATAATCCGACGAACATATTTCCATCGAATATCTGACACCCTATCGTTGGTCTATCGATATCCCTAAGAACCAAAACCTTGTTGAAATCAACCAGTATTTCCAACGCATATGTGTCAGAATTCCGACGTAACTACATGTCGAATATCTAATAGAGAAATAAGATATTCGAAGTGTGTTTGTCAGACTCTGCAGTGGATATCCAATGAACTTGTATTTCAAATATCTGACATACAAACAAAATATCCAACGAAGGTGCCATACCTCCGACGAATATGTTTTCTAGATAGTGATTCAGATATCTGACAAGAAGGTATGTCAGATATCCGACATCCAAACAACATATTCAATAGAGGTGCAATACCTCCGAAAGATATGTCTGTTGGACAGTTCCTCAGATATCCAACAAGAAGGTACGTCATATATCTAATAGTCAAACAACATATCTGACAAATGTGCCATACCTCCGAAGGATATGTCTGCCGGAAGGTTCATTGGATATCTAACGAAGCTATATATATTAAAAAAAATTAATGAGATTAATGGCCCATAAATTTTGTGTGCCTCTTGACTAGTTAGACCTATAACGTTGTTTCCACCCAAGTTATTATCTCAGCAAGGACTTCAATAGTAATTTGGGTAAAAAAAATATTTCCAATCCCTTGTACTCTAGTCTCTGTTTTTTCTATGGTAAAGGAATGTAAAATAAATATCCCAAACTTATCCCTCTGCCTCTTCATACATTCTTATTAAGGTATTAAAAAACAACATGTAATGAAGAAAGATAATTGGATATTAAGTTCCAATCTTGCAATTTCAACAATGGATTTGGATATTAACTTTGAGGAGCCAAGGTAGTTCTTAAAAAAGTTGATTTAAACCATCTATCAAAAGGATTTTGTGTAGTTACCCTATTCTAGGAAGGATAACTAACATCTAACTAATTTTCCCCTTTATCTCCTTAAATGATTTCCTTTACAATCATGTAGAGAAAAGGAGTAATTCATTCATCAAATTTAGGAAACAATTCTATAAGATACATAGTGCTTCAACTATCCCAAATTTGTTGGCATTATCCCTAGAGATGTGCACTACTATAATTCTAGGAGAGTTACATATGAAAATATTTAACCTTATTTTGAAACGTGTAAATACAAAGAGAATTTTCCTCCAAAGAATCATGTCAACTCATCAACATGTAGAAGAGAAGGTTTCATCGACATTTTTGTGGAACTTGACAACAATTTCCCCATGTCCATCAGTTGAGCTTGTAAACAAAACATATCAAAATGTTGATGAGAAACTCATATCATGTTATAAGATGACAAAGTTGATTGTAACTCTCCTAACTGTAAAAAATATTCATCCATATCAATGATTGGTACCAATAGGTAACCTCGAACATCATTTCTAATCATCGTTCCAACACACAAATTCATGCATTCTACCCTCTTATCTAGCAAAATAATTCATTTAGACGTGAAATTCGCAGCATAAATTTGTAACATCCCAAGGATCATATGATGCATGAATTTAATTAAAAAGGCATAAGGCGAAAGGTGAAAGGCTCAAATTTAGGAATTAAAAGAGGAAAAATTGATGATAAAAATAGGGAAATTACCAGGCTCATCACCCATCACTTTTTTTAAGGGGATAGGTTGGCTCGGTATTATTTCATATAAAATCAAATTAAGGACACAAAATACCAAATTAATTCCACTAATTTACAAGTCATATCTTAAACCTTAGGACTATATCAAGTCATACCTAACCTTAAAATTTAGAAATAACAAGATATAAAATTACAGAACCTTTATCTTTATCAAGTTGGTGCTAAATCTTGTGTTAGGGGAATAATTTGAAGAAAAGTTATAATACCTATGTCATGCAAAGGCCTATTTGATTCTTCAACCATCTAGGAAGAAAGTAAAAATTGATGAATAATAGGACATAAAATTATAGAGCCTTTATGTTTATTAAGTCCATGCCTAGAACTTGTGCCTAGGAAACAATTTGAAGAGTGCAAACTTGGGTGTATAAATATTTCTCTATTAGAACAATATTACTTAGTGCTAATCCAACCTTTAATGAAATAAATTTGTGGATACATGATCTTCTCACAACCATTCATTATTTATATTTATTTTGAAAACCTAATACATAAGTAGGCTTCCACTTGGACACAGGAGTCAAATGTTTGACTTGAAGGAGTTTAGATATTGACAAGTCCATGAAACGCAAGTTTGTCTCTCTTTCCTGTTGTCCCGCACCCATTTCAAAGGTCTTTGCTTCGAGATCCATCCAGGGTTTCGATACCTTCGTATCTCAGTACCGAAACCATTCCAACCCCCGAAATATCGTCAACGATTGTCACCTGACCAATGCATTGCAAGGATAAAGTGACCTCGATCACTGTGGCGCAAGGAGAAAGTGAACTCAGCCACTGCAGTGCAAGGAGACATAGACCTCGAGCCACTACATGCGTAAGGAGATAGAGACCTCAACCTTGAGCCAATATTCACAAGGAACAAAGAATGGTGAGTAATTTCATTCCGAGATTTTCGATTTGGAAAATGAATGAATAAATTTGGACTCCTCTTTCCAACTTGCGTTGCGTTGCCTCTAGAAACCCCAATTTTTCCTTGCATTCAGGAAACCCCAAGTTTTTTTCCCACCACACCTATGTCGCTGGCTCTTCGGTTTTCTTGGTTGGGTGCCCCTCTTGCGAACTTGAGTTTTTCCTCTGCATGCTCTAACCTATTTTCGTTACAATTTCTCATGTGGGTGCCCCTCTTGCTAACTCGCCTGGTGTTTCCTTTTGCAGAACCCCGAGTTTTTTCCCACATGAGTTGTGTTCCCGAATCTTCGGTTTTGTTTTGTTGGATTTGGAATTTCATGTGAGGGTTGATGTGAGTGATAAAATGGAGTTGCCTACCAGGTCCAGTCGAAGATTGGCTTAGGGGCATTTGTGGGGTTGGTTGGTTTTCGGCTTGTTATCACACGTTGCTCGGTAGCACATGAGCAGTAAGCGGTAGTGAAGCTCATCTTGGGAGGCACTTTGAAAGAGAACTCTTCTCCACCCATCCTGGAGTTTGGGTGATCGTTGTGGCTTCCTTGCAAGGACCTTGCATTTGGAAAATTCTTGGTAACATGCGAGTTGTGTTGTTGGCTCTTTCAGGAGAATATAATAGGAAGATATAATATAATAGGAAGATATAATATAATTGACCTTTTAGGGTTTCCAAAGTGAGATTCAAACATTAGTTTCCTTCATTAATTCCTTGACAGAGTCAAACATTTCCGAATTAGAGGTCAAGGTGACACCTTATCTTCTAACTCTTGAATTTTAGTATCTTTAGCCTTGATTGAATCTTTTTTCTTGATTCAATTGCTTGGATAGCTTTGAAACCAATCCTTGAAGTTTCACAAAATTCACTTTGGCCCAAAGCAATTCTTTAGAGTCTTCCAACTCCTAAATTTTAGTATCTTTGGCCTTGATTGAATATTTTTTATTAATCTAATTTCCTGGCTAGCTTTGAAACCAATCCTTGAAGTTTCAAAAAATCCACTGTGTCCCAAAGCAATTCTTTAGAGACTACCTCTCCATATTTTTTATGCCACTCCACCATATCTAAAACATGAAGTTGATTCAATTCAACATTGATGGTTGTTGAATCATATTCATGAACTTGAATACTATCTTCATCTTTACTTTCTCTTCGTTGGAGGGAATAAATCTTAGATTGTGTCTTCTCATAATCTACATCTATTAAAAAACTAGGAACAATTGATCCTTTAGAAAAAAATCTGAGGGTATTGTTGCTTCCTAAATTGATCAAATTTTATCTTCAATTCAACCATATAAAAAAAATATGGTTTTTTCTTTGATGATTCTAAATCATATTTGACTAAGGATGACCTAGACTCTAGGAGAGATTTAGAATGAACACCTTCTTTAGTAGCAAATTCAGTAATAGGTTTTGTATAAGCAATCACTATTGAAACAAGATGTCTTGTAGGAGTTGTCTTCCTGAAATGTTCCTCCAAGAATAAAGACTATATATCATTGTATTCTTTCTCAACATATTTTTGAACTTTTGTATTATGAGTAACATATAAAATTTTGGGAATCTCCTTAGAAACACTCAAAATCTTTTGACTTTCTTCATTAACAACTTTAGATTTCTTTGAACCAAGCTCACTTATAACTTTCTCCATTTTCTTTTTGTTTCTCATATCTTTCTTTTTTGGGGTTCGAGTAGGTAATATCTTCTCAGTTCTATCCCTATCCTACTTTTGTTTAACTGTTTGTTCACTATTAACTTCGTTTACAACCATAGTTGCTATATCTAGTTAGCTACTTTTTCAACTTCAGTCAAAACATTATCTTTATCCATTATAATGGAATCATGCTTAGTACACTGCTAAAGAGTTAGAATAATGGTACTAAGAACTATCTCTGAAGTTGATTTCCTTCCACGATTTCCTATAATTCTCTCCAACTTTCTTTATTTTCCAATCTCTCAAAACTTGGATCAAAGTGATGAAGTTACGATGAATTCTTGTTCAAATTCCTCCTTTCAAAAATGACACGGTGAGGATCATAGTGACAAATCTCTCCCAACTTGAAATTATAGTAACTTAAAATCTTACTTACATAAATTAAAGTTGATTTATTTTTAATTACACAAGAGGAAACAAGTGCAAGTTAATTGAAATAGGATTTTTTTATGCTTGGAAGTAAAATGCAAATAATCTGAGCTCAAGATTTTCGTAATATACTTTAATTAAAATATTTTAGAGGTAAGATAAAATTGTAGCAATTAAGGTTCAACTTCAAAGCCATAAAATCTGAGGATTGTATGGTCTTTGATAAATATACCAATCCTCTATCAAGTATTTATACTTAGCTACAAACATGTCTTACAATCTTGAGGAATTGTAGGAGTGTGTTCTCCATGAAAATATGAGTCATATACATGAATTTATCAATAAAAGTAGTACAAACTCCATTCTTTGGAATGACTTCTTACCAATGGAGTCCATTTAGAAATTGGGAGGGAGTTATCTTGATCATTAATCCTATTCAACTATATGTGTTCAAAATTGGTAGCTTGAGAAAACAAGAGCAGATAAACCAAGTAAGAGTAATATATAAAAGATTTATCTATTGAAAAATTGCATAATTGACCATAAGTAGCATTATATAAGTAATCAACATAATAATATTGAAGTGAAGTTAAACTAAATTATAGTTTCATAAAAAATGTTATCATCATGAGAATCAAAAATCAAGAACATCATTGAAATCAGTTCTCTATATAGCTTGTGGAAAATGGAATATTGAAAAGAAGAGGTTTAATTTGGAACTTATTCCCTCAATTGAAGTTATTTGCCTAATAAATCTCTTGGAAAATTGGATATTGAAAAGAAGGGGTTTAATTTGGAACTTATTCCCTCAATTTAAGATATGTACCTAATAAATCTCTTTTAGATGAGACAATTTGACTATTGAATTCAATGGATAAAACTTCATCATTCAGAGTTAAAACATCAAGACGTAAAAAATTTTAGGGATAGTTGAAGTTGTAATAGGGAAAATTTCTTGAGTACCATCAATCAAAAGAATAGCTCAATGATTTGAATTATAGTATATGGCACATAGAACAACGAAATAAGATAATTGGTAAATGGCATGAATAATTTCTTTGGATGAGTTAGTAGCCCAAGTAGGAATTTGATCTTTCCTATCTTTGTATCTTTTGTGAGTTGCCTATTTAATATTATATGGACTATCAATGGTTAATACAGGGTCAATTACATAATCCAAAATGTCAATTAAGTTTTCAATTTTAATAGGAGGCAAAGGAGGCTTAGTAGTTTGTAGGTTTCTTTCCTCAACCCATTTGATTAAGTTGGTAACAAATTGAGGTATTATTCATAGATTGAAGTAGTTGAAAATAAGACTTACCAACTACTAATAAATGTTTCTGAGATGGTGAAATCTTTGTATAGAACTAGTATTCAAATGGAACTTAACCTTCAGTGTTTCTTTGAACCAAGAACAACATCATTGTGAATAATACACTTTACTTTGGGTGTAAAATTATTTGAGAAATGATCCTCAAAGATAGAACCTTGTACACCCTATGATAATAATTGTAGTGGAATTTTACTAATGTAAGGATTCCACTAGTACAATATGAAGACAATATCCTTACATGTCTTTCCCTATCACTAGTAAAGGTTTTGGGCACACCCTACAGTCATACAAATTCTTTGAAAAATAATTCCATTATCTTGTTGGGATCTTTAGTCATTTTAGAGGGAATGAAATGGACCACTTTTGGAAGTTTATACTATGAACCATTACCCTTACATGTCCAAGGAAATCCAAAAACAAAACCCATGTTGATGTCAACCCGGGTCACAAGGTCTCTCTAGTATTGGCATCAACATACATAGTCTGGTATTTCACAAACTTTGATTGGAAAACAAGAAATTTTTACAAGAATAAACATACTTGTCCACATATTTACGCATTTGCATCCAAAATAACCTATACTCTACCATATAATCAATATATTATCTCAGCCACCCAGATCACCAACATGCAATCTGAAACTTAATTTTCCCGCAAAGAACCTGCAAGGATGCACAATTGCTTGCCATGAAAAAGAAAATCATCCAACATCAAATAATCCTTGAAGAGATTTCCGTCCACACCCATAGGATTATGCACATATTTAAAGTGTTTTAAAAACAAATCATTAGAATCATATGAATCCTTTAAGGCTTCAAAACCAACTAATTCATTCCTCATAGTCACAAGCAAGTGATGCCTCCTACCAAATGCATCAACTACTAGATTTGATTTTACTCTCTTATGTTGAACTAGAAAAATGTAATTTTGCAAAAACATCCATCTTGCATTCTTTTGATACAAAGTATCTTGAGAATTTATATACTTAAGAGATTTATGATCAATCAATGATATAATCTCCTTATGAAAAAGATAATGTATCCAATATTTTATACATACATTATTGCATGAAGTTCCTAGTATATTTTCTTGGAAATGATTAATCTATGAGTGAGTGATTATTCTAGCCTTACATGATACATATCCAACCTACTCCTTGTAGTAAATACATGATCATATGTATTCTTGGCTTTTTGTTCTTATGGGGATAGCTTGTGTAACTTTATGCTGTGAATTTTGATGTATTATTGGGAAATAATCATGGTTCACTTATGTTTAAGTCATTGAGGTATTGACAAAATGATTAAAGAGGTTATGATATAATCCATAGGATTTTGTTTAGTTTCACTTTTGGATCTAACTCTACAACATTTTACTTGACTATGTAATGTGAACCAAAATTGAATTAATAGTAGATGGCACCCTAATCTATATTAAAATTGAAGACTAGAGAAAATATTGAAATCATTAATGAAAATCATTCTAGAAAATCCAACAAAAAGAAAATTGAACTTTCTTTCTTCTCCCTCCTCTCTAGATATATTGGTTGGTTTGTCTTATTCTTGTTGTTCCTTGGGAAGTATCTCTTCCCCAAAAAACATTTTATTCAAAATCATGTAGGCATAAAGATCATATCAATATTATCACTCTATCAACTAATACAACCAAATGAATAAACAATCAAATGAAACATGTAAGAAATGCAAGTGCAATGTATTCAAGTTGTTGCATTTAAAACTTAGAGATTGCAGAAAGCTAGATAAGTTTAAGAAAAGTATTAGAGAGATAAGTAAAAAGGTCTTGCTAACATGCAAGTGCTTGCATTCAACAATTGATGACTTGATTGTAATTTTGAAGAGATTTGACGAGACTAGTCAAGCTGCAATATTGTGTCAAATGAACATGTAAATAAGAAATAATAGAGTTCAAATGAAACCATGCAATTTCAAGACATGGACCAAATAATGTCATGGCAACAACTTGATTACACTTTTGGAAATGCATCAAAATAGGTATATGTGTCATGATTTTAGGCTAAACAAGAAATCACTCCATGCCTCATATAGTGATAAGGTGAGCCAAACCAAATTAGAGATATCATATTATGGATAATTCAAAGAGTTGCACGAATAGACAAGGATCCACATAAATTTAAGGCATGGGTTGCATTTAATTGAGAAAATAACATGCATGATTGTACAAGAATTCCATAGGTTAATTCTGACTACAAGCCCAACTAAAACACATAAACACGACCATCTCAAAATAGTGATGCAATGAGCGAACCCAAGCACAAACAATATTCACAAAAACTAGTCGAGTTAAGGGTTTGACACTAATAATTCCCATTTGAAAATAAACTCTAGGCCTACATAAATGACATCAAAATAAAGTGAGCATCAATATAGCCAGGAATCGACAAGTATAAATAAGAATAAACATGGGTTCCTAGGTTAGATCACATGCAAAAACTACCCAAAATATTGTTTTCCAAGTAGTAGGTAGAACCAAACATTTACAAGAGATGAGCATTCAATAGGTAGAATGAAACTTTAAGCCAAGCCATAGTTAAGCAACCCATGGGTCAATTCGTAAACTTCAAGTAATTCCTAGAGGAAACCATAGTAAGCTAGGACATGAGCTAGGTGTAAACATAAGTAATGGCCAAGATGGGGATTTATAATTGCCCATATAAGGAGCTCAAAATCACAACAAAGGTGTGTCTAGAATGAGGAAGAGGAAAACCTAGAAAAGGGTCGAGGATAGTTTTAAATAATTTCACAGCAAGAAACACAAAGTATGGAAGGGATACACAATCCCAATTTTACCACAATAGTAACCCAAGCCAAAGCACAAGCAACCAATAATTCTCCAATTCAAATGAAATATCGATATGGGTTCCTACCTTAAACACATATACGGACAAGATATAGACCAAATGTTCCTCAAACTCCCGACTCCAACAACCCATAGAATCCAAACAAGCTCAATGAGGAGTAACAAGACCATACTCGAGGCTTATTATTAATTGTGGTTTGCTTTTTTGCGGAGTCATTTCTTTTTGTTGAACCAACTTGATATGTCACTCGGTCTCTCTACATCACAAATACGAGTTGATCAATCTGCCCCTTATAATACGAGCTGATCAATCTGCCATTTAAGAAGAATTCATATTTGTTGTTTTCCTTTTGTCATCCTTGTATCCTACACAATTATCATTACTAGAATTGAAAGGGGAATTCTTCTTAACTACTCACTCATTCGATGGACTACAGGTACAACCAAATAGGTATTTTTCAGATCTATCTTCGTCGAGCAAGGAAAGTTCAGGTAGACGGAGAGAAACTAGAGGTGAGAAGATCAGAAGAAAATTCCATAGACGCATGGAATTTTTTCTTGCTGAAGGGGGGTCCTTCTCTTATGATGCTGAGAGCATAGATGACATCAAGGTGCCCTTGAGGTACAAACATCTAGTGAAACGATGGGTACCCAAGGACCTTCCTCAAGTAAACACTATTTTTTGTCCGGACGAGAGGATATATCGCATTGCTCCATCATCATTGCATTGCTTGGGGCTATTTTCCATGGATGGAATAAAGGTTTTTTATGATGGAATAACTGAATTGATGGAGTATGTCGGGCCTTGTTACAATTATAGAGATTGGATGAAGCTAGTCTAATATACGTGAGGTATGCGGATATATGGAGTGGCTACAAATTATATACATCTAAGAGATAATGATAGAAACAAAGGAGGGTCTATGTATATTGATGGAAGGCCAAAGGCATCAGGAAATATTGTAGGGTTTATAAATAGTACACGACCCGGGACAACAAATAATCAACCCAATTGCATATTTGAGGGGCGGGAATGAAACTGTGTATTCATATGCGCAATAAAATCAATAATTGTAGGGGGGGAGTTATTGATTGATTACAACTTGAATCGAATACATACATACATTGCTATTATGGGTTCGGTAATTTGAAATCTATTATGTTTACTTATCATGATGTGATGTGGTGCAGTTTGTAAATTTGTATTCCCATTGTTTGTAAATTTATCGTTGTTCATGATGTTTATTTGTTATGGATTTCTGACACCTAAATCTTATGCACATCATACTTTTAGTGTTTGCATGATTCATTTCATTTGTTATAGATTTCTAATGCCTAATTCTTGGTAGGTTGATCGTGGAAAAGCACCAGCCGACACCTCAAAACAGGTAAATTACAGGAAATGCACTTCACTATAATGCACATCATACTCTGTGAGTTTGCATGAGTCATTTCATTTGTTATGGATTTCTAACACCTAATTCTTGGCAGGATGATCATGGAAAATCTCCACCCCCCCTAGAAAAGGCATATGATTAACATTTATGAATTACATTTAATGTGAAATTTATTATTTGTTTATATAATTGAAAATGACTTTTCTTTCTTGAAATATGTAGTCCACGGGCCATGGTTGTGATGATTGGTTCGACGATGACTTGTTGGATGACCCCAACATAATGGTAACAATCAACAAAATCATTAGAAAAAAGAACAGAGAAATCCTTCGCTTGATTGTAAGTAAAGATCAAAATCAAGAAACTAAAGAAAGGATAGAACATTTGAAGGAAGACCTTAAAAAATATAAGGTAATAACAATATCTTAAAGTGATTTTTTTTTGGTCGTAAGTTCAATTATGGATGTTTCATGTTTATAACTTTTACATTTTCTAATCAAAAAATCGTTTTCTTTCTTATATAGGATTTTTTGGCTCCAATTCAATTGGCTCCTGCAATAGATGTTGGTAGTAGTCATGTTGCAGAGAGTACACCACAACATCCAGCCAACATGATACAACATATACCGACTAGGATATTCATCACTCCACTTGCGATTAATCCCGGTCATACTCAGACTGGGTCCACACCTATAGCTGGGGACCATGAGCATGACATACCCCTTCAGCTGGAGGTTGCATAGCCACATGCAGGAGCTGGTGGCAGTGGAAGTGATGACACTGTCAGTTCATTTCCTGGATCGTCACGCGTTGCCAGCATGGGAATAATTTCATGCACTTTTTTGGTGAATGAGAAAGGAGTTCCAATAAAGACATTAAAAATTCCAGGTGTTTTAAATTGTTTTAACCGTTTGTTGTTGTATATCTGAAGCATATATCATCTTATATATTATTATTTTCTAATTAATGATCGCTTATTTTTGTATGTAGGAAACAACTTGTTTTATAAACACTTGCATGACCAGTTGTTGGAAAATTTTGGTCCCACGTTATGCATGAGGTGGAATTCTCAGAGTATTCGCCTCAAAAATGAAATCTTGACTACCTTGAATGTATGTTTGGGGTAGATACCTTCGACAAAAGCGAGGTCTCCAAAGCAGTGGGCCTATATTTAAAATATATACGTGACATGTATAGGGTTAACTTGCAAAAGAACCCTAGGTATGAGCGTCCACCCGTTATTCCTGAGAGGGAATGGAAGGCATTCATTGAGGACGCAAAGGAGAAGAGATTGAGAAAAGAAGGAAGAAATCCACTTGGTCCAGGAAGGTAAATTACAATTTGAATTCAATACTTTTAGCTTTCTTTATTTTTAAATACAATTGCGGTATATAACATACTTGAAATTTTTCATAGGCTCCCTGACACTTCGAAAGCCACCAAGGAAAGGGTTGAGAAACATGCCCAACACAGACTAGGCCAAGGCAGCTATTTGAAGTTACAGGCACAAATTGTAAGTAATCAAACATATTAACAATATTATTAGTTATATCGCCTTCCAGGTTTCTAGTAATTCATGGGGCAACCAATAACAAAAATCAATACTCTTATGCAATGTAGGGGGACGATTTTGGTAGCAAATTCACTACGGAAGACCTCCTGCTTGGTTATAAGTATGGATACCAAGCTATTATTGATCACTAAAAAATATTGGGACAGTCGCCAAGATGCAGTGTGCATGATATGGTATATTATAAAAGTCTAACGACAATAACACGGTTTCATTACCTTTAAAATACATTCTCGTTTGATATCGTCCAATAATTTTATATGTTTCTCCTTTATTTATAGCAGGGGAGCAACAATATTATCGATCCCATCAATAGTACTGCAGAACAATTTGTTGATAGTAGACAGAAACCACAAGATGGTGCTTTTGTGCAGCCCCATGAAAGTGAGGTACAGCCTCTTGAAAGTGAGGTGCAACCTCCTGAAAGTGAGGTGCAACCTGATCCTAATATAACTGGGTCAGTGCAGCCCCATGATGTTGTTGCACATGAGAGCCACAATGGTAATATGGGTGTATATTAATCATATATAACTTAATAATTTCATACTTATGAATTTTGTGATTCTATTTTTTCTTTTTACTAATTCAATTATGATTGTCTACTTATAAATTTTTTGGTTTTAGTGGTAGAGGTGCACGACATACATCAATATCCTCTCACATAAGAGGAGCACAGGGAAGGTAAATTATTACATTCGAGCCATTTTTTTTCTTATTAATGAACTAAATAATCCTATTCAATAACTTTCCCTATAAATTTAATATTTTTTTTCGTTGTAGGCGATGACCCACATCTGGCGCCTCAAAGTCATGAGTACGTGACAAGGAATGAAATGTGTGTGAGAATTCAAGGACAATCAACAATAGAAGAACACATAGTAAAAGAAGATGACACAGATATCGATGAAATACTTAGGAAATTAGCAGCAAGTCATGCAAAGAAAAAAAAAACCTAGTACTGATGTATAATATTATAATACCGATCATTTATAATAAAAAAAAATTCACATATGCCTGTCAATATTAAGGTCTTGCATACTTTTTTTTTTCTTTGCCTTTCAATGAGTTCTTGATAAATTTACTTTTCTGTGACATTTTTTGAATATTTTTAATGCATATTATCTAGTAGATAGTGTTATTTTGCTTTTCCTTTGACCATTTGACCCTTGGATTAGACTAGAAGGTATAAATCCCACATCAAAGTGTGGAAACCCCCTTTGTACAAGGATGACACCCCCACATTATATTCGACCTTTTGACAGAGAAATGACCCTTTATGTTGTTATCTTGTGATTGGTTAAGCCCCTCTTGTTGACTTGTATATTTTGGTCACCCTTATTGTGGCTAGGTTCACCCTCTTATGTGTTGGTCACAACCTATCCTTGGCGTTTTTATCTTGTAGCTGCCCCTCGACATCCTTGTCGTGGCTTCCTTGACCCTACCACAGCCTATCCTTGGCACGGTCAGCCTATAGTTGCCACTCGACAGCCTTGTCGTGGCTTCCTTGACCCTATCGCAGCCTATCCTTGGCGTTGTCAGCCTGTAGCTTCCCCTTGGTAGCCTTGACCCTGCCGAAGCCTATCCTTGGTGCTGTCAACCTGTAGCTACCCCTCGACAGCCTTGTCATGGCTGCCTTGACCCTGCCGTAGCCTATCTGTGGCACTGTCATCCTATAGTTTCCCCTCGGCAGCCTTGTCGTGGCTTCCTTGACCCTATCACAGGCTATCCTTGGCGTTGTCAGCCTGTAGCTACCCCTCGATAGCCTTGAGCCTACCACAACCTATCCTTGGCACTGTCTTCCTATAGTCGCCCCTCGACAACCTTGTCGTGGCTTCCTTGACCCTTTCACAGCCTAACCTTGGCGTTGTCAACCTGTAGTTGCCCCTCGGTAGCCTTTTCATGGTTGCCTTGACCCTGTCGCAGCCTATCCTTGGCGCTGTTAGCCTATAGCTACCCCTCGGAAGCCTTCACCCTATCACAACATATCCTTGGCATTGTCAGCCTGTAGCTGCCCCTCGGTAGCCTTGTCATGGCTTCCTTGACCCTGTCGCAGCCTGACCTTGGCACTGTCAACTTGCCTCTGCCTCTTATGACCTCTGTTATACCTCTGTGTTGTGTGGCATGCCTCAAGGAAGGTTGTCGTGAGCCTCCATAGTTTTTCTAATGTGTTAAGAGCAATGTGACCCAAAGTGGATGGTTACAAGGCAAGGTTGGTCTCTGAGGGTTCTTTGATTGATTGAGGTCATCTTTTTTGGGGGGTTTTCTCTGATTTGTTTTTCCTGCTGGTCATCTCTCTCTCACTTGGTAAGGTCTGCCCTCAGGTAAGTGCTTGACACTTCTCCCTTTACTGAGTACATGTATGGGGGTTTCCACACTCAGGTAAGTTTCTAACCCTATCTCTTTTACTACTGTTATTTATTATGTTCACTATTCAGTTTCATATTGAAGATCATTGAATTATTTTACAGCAGTACCTATCTTCATAGTATGTTCAGATTATG
>ML815282.1:48726-102337 GCA_009831015.1 Picea engelmannii
CGATCTATTATCTTGAGTAGGAATATCCTAGAGGTTAAATATGTCCATTGAATAATCTTGGATTTTGTTGTCTTGTCCAGGTTTGTCCTGATGGAAAAACTATTGAGCATGAAGCAACTCATGGCACTGTAACTCGGAGGTGACACTAGCACAAATAAGGGGTTTGGCCTAGAAGTTTTAATTATATATATGATGCATCATTGTTTGAAGGGTGTATTTTTCTTTTATAATCTCCTAAGTAATGTTTCATAAATCGCATAGTTATATAATTTCTTAATCAACTATTGAAGGTTAGACAATATTTAGTTATTAGTTGGTTTTCAATTGTATATGTTGGTGATACGTTGAAATTGCAAAGCTTATTCTATTATATGATCTAGTTATAGAATTTTCCTTGTTTCTCCTTTCTTCTTTTAAAACCTTATTATTATTTTTTTTAATAGCGGCCCTGTCCAATGTGCTCAAAGGCTATCAAGTTGTAGCACGTCGATTTCTATTTTCTACACTGAAGTTGAGCTATAAGTGGCGTTTGGATTTTGTAAACGATTTTGGGATTTAATTTTGTGTTGATAAAAATCAATGATTGTTACAATGGTTTATTCTCAAGATTGTTTTGATTCGCCTCGGGGTAAATATATACTTCAAAGCTGGCAACTATAACAATTTTTGTGTTTGTAGCTAGAGTATGGTTATGGCCCTTATTTTTTATTTATCTTTTAAATCCTCTTATGTTTTTCATTGGCAGTCTCGTCCAAGAGTTTTAATATCGACTCACAGAAAAGTGGATTTGGGATCAAAAGGCTATCAAGTTGCAGTGCGTCTATTTCTATTTTATACTAAACATTGTTTTGATTCTCCTGGGGATAAATATGTTATTCCAACAAAATCTAAACTGGCCTCGATTGCAATTTTTTGTACAATTTTTGGGATGTGATATTGTTCCCCATACCCATAAGGATCGATATGTATTTGTTTAAATACTTATAAGTTTTTTAATTATCTATTGAAGGTTAGAGAATATTTATCTACTGAAGTTGTTTAGTGACAATTGAAGTAATTTGGTGATTGTTTTATGCATGTTTTGAAGAACTTTAAGCCTGAGAGTCCATGGTTGAGACCTATACAAGACAAGTGAATTCTTCCAAAAAGATCCTCTTCTAATTTCTCAAGCGTAAAATCAGAGTGTCCATGGCTGAGACCAATACAAGACAAGGGAATTCTCCAACCAAAACCAACTGATTTTTTTCCTGAGAAATTAGAAGAGGATCTTTTTGAAGAATGTTGCTTGGTATAACAGATTGTTCTTGGAAAAAGATGAATGGTAAGGCATTGATGAGAATTTGTAGAGTTTAGAGTGATAAAATCTAGTTTTATTTTTATTAGATTTGTAAGGCATTGACAAGAAGGGTAAGGCATTGACGAGAGTTTGTAGAGTTTAGAGTGATAAAATCTAGTTTTATTTTTATTAGATTTGTAAGGCATTGACAAGAAGGGTAAGGCATTGACGAGAGTTTGTAGATTTTAGAGTGATAAAATCTAGTTTTATTTTTATTATATTTGTAAGGCATTGACAAGAAGGGTAAAGCATTGATGAGAGTTTGTAGAGTTTAGAGTGATAAAATCTATTTTTATTTTTATTAGATTTGTAAGGAATTGACAAGAAGGGTTTTGGCTCTGAAAGCTACACTATGAAAAAAAGAAACAGTTCCAATATATTTCTATGTTTTGAGAGTTGAATTTTTATAGGATTTTCATTGGAAGGTTGAGAAAATGAGACTAGTCAACAAAAACTTCATTGATGATTACTTGTTCCTAGACATGAAGCCTATCTTGATTACATTCCATTTGAGTCTAGTGACTGTCATAGTTTGGAAGCCTATGTTTGAACCTCTCTATAAATATAATTTTTTGGTGTTGCATGAATTGTTGGTCTTTGGAAATACATATGGATTGAATGGGAATACCCTATACATATGTAGGATGTACACATTTTAACAAGGTTGTCTATGGAGGGGGAATATGTCTCCCATGCATTTCAAGTTATCAGGAAACATGGTCGCAATAAGGATGAACCTATCCTATATCACAAGTATGGTACATATAGGGGAGGTTATGGTGCCATCATCTCATTGATTATTAACCCCGAGGGCCATTTTGCTTGCTAGTTGATTGCAATCCATCTCATGTGTAAATACACCAAGGAATAATTCAACCTCGATGCCCAATTTGTCACTAAATTATGTGTGTAGTTAACTAAATTGAAATGGTTTAAGTTATTAATAGATGAAGTCTTTCAGGCATGTGCTAATCCCCACACATAATCCACCTAATTCATATTTGGCTATCCATTGGTTGCTTTTGGGATGTGGAAATGGAATCCCCTATAGGGAAGATAACTTCATCCCATGCCCAATCAACAAATTCTTTCATTGCAATTTCATGCTTGGAAGAATTGGAAGGACACTAAGAGTTTTTCATTCAATGAGGCCACTTTCAAAAAATGGTATGACTAGATGATTAGAGTTACTAAACCCATTTTGTGAATCCCATAGGTGCTACAAGTGAATAAATTTTGGTTTGGTATGAACATGGACAATACATTTATGAGGCCATGAGGGACTAATGTTGGTAAACTCCATGCCATTTATTTTCCCTATTACTTGATAGAATCATCTTTTGATAAATTCCATGCCATTTCTTTGCCCCATTTCCAATTGCAACAACCAATCCATCTCTGTCTTTGCTCAAGCTTGAGCCAACCGATGATTTTCTCTGGGATATTGTAGAATTTGGAAACCGGAATGGGCTGGTCAGTGTTGAAGAAACCTTCTGTGCCTTTTATGAACTTGAGAAAAATAATTCCTCGCCTCTTTTCGACAATTTTTTTTTTTAAAATATTTAGGTCCATCGGTCTTCTGACTACTACAGGTCAGACTTCCAATGGGAAACGCTCCTAGAAAAGCGTCGAAACTACAACACGCTCGTCGGTCGCATCAGCGGGATAGCATCGAAATATTTTTCAGTAGACTGACGGACGTCGTCGGTAGTTTTCTGGTTGTCCTTTGAAATTAAATTTTTAAAGGTCGTCGGTCGTCAGACATTAGGGGAGTCGGAATACCAACAATAGTCCAACATCGAAAAAACCACGGGAGATTTTCCAACACCTGTTGAGCCCTCATAAGCGGTGATTGAGCGACGTCAAACGTTGGGGGTACAGAAATAGGGCATCGGAAATTCTGTCAATTTATAGTAGTGCCATGTGGCACCCATCTATTAGTTAGTAGTTTTGAAAAAAATTGTTTGGATACCACCGGGGTCAAACCTGTGACCTCCGGTCCATGTGGTGTTTTGGTAGGGCCAGACTACCATCCCGCCCTTGGTGTTACTTATAAAGTATGGTCATGATTTTATATTTAAAGTGTTATGGTGGCCCCGCCGATGGAAATTAGGGTTGGGGCCTAGCCCCCAACCCCGACGCATTACTTTACATCATATGCCCACACCATATGTTAATCCCCATTGTATTTTGGTGCAGGATATGTGGATCCATCCCCCCATTTCGGCATATATCATGTGACCATATCCCATGTGACACAAACTATTTGTTTAAAACTTAGAACGAAGGTTTAGGGGTTAGCTCCGGTCGGTCGGGCTAGCCCGCCGACCAAGGGAATAACCATAAGCTTTAAAATAGGGGATAACACTGATTCAAGCACGTGGATAAGGTTGTGGCCACATGGGCCAAGAGCAGAGGACCAAGGGCTGATATTGGAGGGGCATAAGGATCATCACACCATCCCGAAGCCACATGGAGGGTGCCCATATGACTAGGAGCCTAAGGAAAAGGGGTTGCACCCTAATGTTAACTAGTTTTGGGTTTTAAAACATTATAATAAATATTTTATTGGATTTTTCAGCAGTTTTTGGAGATTTAGCCCATTTTGGGGGGATCTTGGGACCTTTTTGAGGCCAGAGATTTGGGAGAAGTTGGGAGGTTGTTACCCAATTCAATCCTATATAAAACAGAGGTTTTTAAATCCATGAGGGAGGAGGTTCAGAACAGGAAAATGTTGAATGATTGTTGAGCCAAAGGAATTTTTATGCAAGGAAGCCATTGAGGAGAGCACCTTTGCATGCCATTTCTTGGAGCTTCGTTCATCCGTTTTCAATGTCGTCATTTTTGTTGGTTTCTTGAGATCTGGTAGAAAAAGACCAGATCATTTTGTACCATTTTTGGAACTATTATGATGTACTTTTAAATCTTTGAACAGAAATAAGAAAGCCTCACCCACTCAGACAAAGGCCTGAAGATGTAGAGGAGATTTTTGAACTTCGTTATCAACTTATTTTGTTATGGTTTGTTGTTGCTTTATGCTTATTTATAGATCTATATATGTTTATATGGATTCCATGTTTCTTCATTAAATATTCCTCTTTCATCAGTTTTCCTAAATGGTTAATTAAGTCATGCTTTAAAACTCGCCCATTGTTGTTTAAAATATATTTCTGGATCAAGTGGTATCAGAAGTAATTGACGATTGGTTTTTGAGTTTGTATGTTAACCAGGGAAAGGCCGAATCATGGTGAAGGAGAGCTTGTTGAAGAGAATCCTGGGATTGGATTGAGAAAGAGAACTTCTCAAAGTGAGAATATGGCATCAAAAGAAGGGGTTTCTCATGATGAGAAAGACTTTCGAAAGACTTTCTTCGCCATGTCAGAGATGATGAAGGTTCTATATGAGGATTACTTGGAAGGGAAGAGACCGGTTCTAGGTGAATCTTGAAAGGTCAAAAATGAAGAAGGAGATGATCCTCCTCAAATTCCTCCTTCACCTCCTTCTTCTTCATCAACTTCTTCTTCTTCAAGTTCAAGTTCTAAATCCACAACAAGAATACATGTCCATAAACATAAACAAGATATGCCTTTTCTTAAGTTGATGTGAAATTTGAATTACCTATGTATGATGGTGAAGTCAATGTAGAGAGTCTTGATAACTGGGTCAGACAGATGGAGGTTTATTGCAGTGTGCAACAAATAAAGGATGAGGCCACTCAAATCAAGTTGGCATCACTTAGACTTCCAGGCACAACACTCATCTAGTGGAAAAGTAAGTTGCAAAATGGCATGCAAAAAGTGGTTAATGTATTTCCATCATGACAAGTTTTTGTTTCTGAACTTAGAAAAAAATTCTATCCTTTGGGATATAAAGAGAAATATTTAATTGAATGGAAAGTTCTTAAACTAAGAAAGGGACAAACAGTGCAAGAATACACAGATGGATTTTGTAAAATGGCATTGATGTTAGATATTCCTTTACATACCCAAGAAACTATTATGAAGTATATAGGAGGTTTACCTGCACATATTTGTAACACTGTATTTTTGTTTGTACCTACTAATATTGATGAGGTTTTTGTTCAAGCAACATACATTGAGGCAGGGAAAACAAGAGTTGGTGTATCAGGGGAATCGTCTTCAAGGAAATATGACAAAAAGAGGTGGAATGGAAAGAAGGAAAATTCAGTTGCAAGAAAGGAAGAGAAGCTCTCTTGAAAGCATTGCAAGAAATAAGATCATGATGAGTCCATTGTTGGAAATTGCATCCTGAGAAGAGACCGAAGTGGTTCAAAGAGAAGAAAGGGAGGCAAAAAGTTGCAACAACATCACGACCAATAGACTTGGGATTGGATTCGGGTGATGAATCTAAAGTCTCATTGGTTAGTTTGGCAGGTAAAATTGGTGATGGATTTGATTCTAGAAGTAAGTTGTTTAACATAAGGTTCATTATGAGACATACTAAGGTCGACACATTGATAGATAGTGGATCTCAATATAACTTGATTTCAGAGGAATTGGTTAAACAATTGGGATTAAACACTCAGATGCATCATAAACCTTACTCACTTAAATGGATAATAAACAATCATAAATTGCATATTAAAGTTTGCAATTTCATCTAAGTTTGTGGATGAGGTAACATGTTATGTGGTGCAACTCAATAAATGTGGAATGTTCTTAGGCAGTCCTTACTTGTATGATTGCAAAGCAATCTTCTACATGGAACATAATCAATATCACTTAATCAAACAAGACAAAGAATATGTGGTACATGCTCATAATTTTAAAGAAAATCAATATCTTCAAACAATGGACCAATTAAGAAAGGCATCTCATGCAAGCAACACACCTATAATTGTTTCAAATCAAGTAATTGATCTTAAGAAAGAACAAGAGATGATTGTAGAATGGAAGATCAATCACACTTTGCTTCAAGATAACCTATTGTCGTGAAAGTACTACAAACATATTAGCACATTTATAGTCATATTTATGATGTTATCATTAGTAATGTTTTCAACATGGATGATAGTGGCTTCAGTAAGATGTGACAGAGTATAAGTGGCTAAAAATATGTTGTCAGTTATCATGGTTGTTTTGTAGTTTATCATGATGAGACAGGTGCACATGACAGAGTTTAAAGATAGAGAACAAGTAGGGTGTCCTATCCCACACTTTATGATTGGTCATAAACCTTTTGGAGGACCAAAAGGTCTTTAGTGGGGAGGTGTGATCCAGAATTGGATCTCGGGACCAAAATGGGTCCAAGAAGGCCTAAAAATCAAAGTTCTCTGAATGGATTCAAAACAAACATGTGTGTATGCCTTGTCGATACAAACCCAATGCAACTTGAACAGGCTCATACGGACATCATATGCAAAAGATATCGCGATCTGTTCATTTGACCAAATAGACAAAATTCGATGATTGTACAGTTTGTACATTACTGATGTGGAAGCTAACTTTACAAGCCATACAGACATATAGGTGGCATGGCAATGAGTTGGTAGGTTGCTAAATGGACATGACAACTGTCGTGGTAGGGTATGTTGGAACTAACATGGGTCGTACAAGTGGATGACTCATATCGTGACACGTGGCACCACTGCAAGGGTGAAACGTGGCATGGGATGACATGGCAGGTCCGTACGACACGTTGAAATTAGCTGAAGTGGCAGGTACAATTGACGCTGAATGGGAAGACATGTGGGAAAACAGGTGGTTGAATGATTTTTCGACACGTGGTACACTTTTGGGCTAATGAAATGGTGCCACGTAGCCTAGTCATGGGCTTCCACGTGGCACCCATCCATTGGTTAGCAGTTTTGGAAAAAAAAAATTGGAGTCCACCGGGTTCAAACCTGTGACCTCCGATTCGGGCGACGTTTTGGCAGGGTCGGGCTACCAACCCACCCTTGGTGTTTCTTATAAACTATGGTCATGATTTTATATTTAAAGTGTTATGGTGGTCCCGTAGGAAAAAAGTGGGGTTGGGGCCTAGCCCCCAGCCCCAGTGCATTACATTACATCATATTCCCACACCATATGTTTAGTCCCATTGTATTTTGGTGTGGGATATGTTGATCCCACCCCTGGTTTTGGCATATATCATGTGACCATATCCCATGTGACACAGACTATTCGTTTAAAACTTAGCGTAGAGGTTTAGCGGTTTTCTCCGATCGGTCAGGCTAGACCGTTGACCAAGGGAATAACCACAAGCTTTAAACCAAGGGTTAACACCAATTCAGGTTTGTGGATAAGGTCATGGCCACATGGGCCAAGAGAAGAATACCAAGGGATGGGATCGGAGGGGACTAGGGACCAGCGCACCAGCCCGAGGCCACGTGGAGGGTGCCCATGTGACCAAGAGCCTGAGGAAAAGGGGTTGCGCCCTAATATTAACCAGTTTTGGGTTTTTAAACATTAAATAAATATTTTATTGGATTTTTCAGCTGTTTTGGGAGATTTAGCCCATTTTGGGGGGATCTTGGGCCCTTTTTGAGGCCAGATATTGGGGAGAAGTTGGGAGGTTTTTACCCACTTCAATCCTATATAAACCATAGGTTTTTGAATCCATGACGAAGGAGGTTCAAAACAGGAAAATGATGAAGGATTGTTGAGCCAAAGCCATTTTATGCAGGGAAGCCATTGAGGAGAGCACCTTAGCGGGCCATTTCTAGGAGCTTCGTTCATCCGTTTTCAGTGTTGTTAGTTTTGTTGGGTTCTTGATATCTGGTAGAACAATACTAGATCAGTTTGTAACCTTTTTTTCACTATTATGATGTTCTTTTAAATATTTGAACAGAAATAAGAAAGCTTCCCCCACTGAGACAAAGGCTTGAAGACGTAGGCGAGATTTCCAAACTCCGTTATCAAATTATCTTGTTATGGTTTACTTTTTCTTTATGCTTATTTCCTAATGTTTATGTGTTTATATGGATGCCATGTTTCTTTATTAAATATTCCTCTTTCATCAGTTTTCCTAAATGGTTAATTAATTCAATCTTTAAAACTCACCCATTGTCATTTAAAAGATATTAATAGATCATGAAGCTCAGGAGGTATAATGGTTTATGGAATGGAAATAGATAAATAAGACACAACAACCGTTGTGTTGGGTCATAAGTTTTGAACTTGGGGCGTAAGATCTGCGCGGGGGGAAGGGCCAAATTTTCCAGCCATCAGATCTAGAAAATGGTGCATCAGAGTTAACCTCTAAGTCCTTTGGAATTCGTGACTTCCGTGAATTTTATGTGTTATAGAGAAAAAGGGGTTGAACCTCGAAGTTTCAAAGTCCTAGAGGGGATCTACACTATAGATCCGGGAAGAAGTGTTACCATTGGATTTGACCAAGGACAGATCAGAGACATTAGATCGAGTCAAGAGCAAGAGGTAAGGTGCAATAGTGAAAAACAGATCTCAGACGTTAGATCTACGTGCAAGTGATTGTGATCCATAGATCTCACAGCAGTTCAGAAGTTCTTCACTTAGGGAAAGGAGTGTGATAGAGTGAAAAGTCCCGAAGTATCGAAGTCTGGAGTTCATCTAGACCATTCATTAAAGAAGGCATGTGTCGACAGATCAACGTGTTTGGGAGTTTGGAATTCAGGAGAAATAAAGTGTGCTAAGAAGAAAACTCCTGAAGTCCCAAATACTGGAGATAATCCAAACCGTTCGTCAAAAGAAACATGTGTTGGAAGATTAGCTTGTTTGGGAGTTCGACATTTGGGAGAAAAAAAGTATGCTAAGGTGAAAAGTCCCAAAGTCTGGAGTTAATCCAGACCATTCATCAAAAGGGACACGTGTCGGCATATTGGCTTGTTCGAGAATTCAGAATTTGGAAGAAACAAGGTGTGATAAGAGTGAAAACTCCAGAAGTCTCAAAGTTCGTAGTTAATCTGAACCATTCATCAAAAGGGACACGTGTCGGTAGATTGGCTTGTTCGGGAATTCGACATTATGTAGAAACAAGGTGTGATAGACTGAAAAATCCTGAAGTCTCGAAGTTCAGAGTTCATCCAGACCATTCATAAAAGGGGATGTGTGTCAGAAGATTATCTTGTTCAAGAGTTCGACATTCGGGAGTTCGACGTTCGGGAGAATTGGAGTGTGCTAGTGTGGAATCTCCCGAAGCCCAAAGACTGAAGTCCTGAAGTGACGTGGCCTACCAACGTCACCAGGGATGACATGGACACATGGGATGTGTTCCACGTGTTAGTGATTTAAGAAACTTTGGAAGATAGAAATGCCAGTTAAAATGTGACATGTGTCACCCGTCATATTGAGCCATGTGTCTGCTTATATTATTTCTCCATGTGGCACTCCTCTTGAGCATGGGTAGTGTGGCCCCTGATGAATACATAAAGTAGTTAAAACCTTGGCGAAGAATTTAACTAGACTGAGCCCATGATAACTTGACCCCAATAGATGCGTGGCACCATATCGTGAATTCTGGAGACTTGGTACTCCAGAGGAAAGGTGTTATAGATATCATTGAGTAGAGAACTCCCAAAGGCTCGAAGGTCGGAGTTAATCCCAACCGTTGGTCATAGGGGACGCATGGTGTCATATCCCAAGGTTTGAAGACTTGACACTCTAGAAGAAATGGTTCATGATTTGGTGGGAGGAAGAAATCCCCGAAGTCCTGTAGCGTCAAAGTGACGTGATGTGATGATGTCACCGGGGGTAACGTGGAAGTGTTTAGAGATTCATGGTTTGGGATTTTTTGGGTGTGTATATGTGAAATCCTTCGAAGTCCGGGAACCCCAAAGCTCCGAAGTCCTAGAGCCAGGAAGTCCCAAAGAAACGGGTGTGACATGGAATGATGATGTCACCTGGGTGACATGGATCTCCCCTAGGCATGCCAAGTTTCATATGATTTTGTCCTTGGAAAAAACTGCAGTAAACTAGAGATTTGGCACTCTTGAAGGATTGAAAGTATCGACAGTCTAGAAATCCTGAAGCCTGGAGTTCCATAGTAAATATTAGTTGTTGGATGTTGGGAAGACGAGGACCGTTGAACCACCCCACTTTGCAAGTTCTCCAATGTGGCACTCTGGGAGGTTTTTTGTGATGTGCTTTGGAAACCGTCGAAGCTCGGAGTCTTAGAGCTCCTATCCACCATAGACCTGAACAGGAAATGTGGACCATAGATCCACCATCTTTCGTGAGTTCTCCAATTCAATTTTATGTGAGGTTTGTGACGTTCGAAAAGGGAAACCTTTGAATCTATGGAGCCTCAAAGTTTCAAGGCTCCAGATAAGCATCCAACTATTATCACTTGGTCACAACTGTGGTCACATGCGATTTAAGGGCTGAATAAAAAGGGGCTAGCGCTCAAAAGTCAATTGTAGAACAGAACAAGGCTCAGATATAGAGTTGTGGGGATTCTTGATTGACCAAAGACCGACAGAAAATGGAGTCTGATATTATTTTGTTGAATCATATTGTTTAAGTTATTCTGGAAAATTGTTAAGTCGAATAGCCTGACACAATTCGGTTGACTGTACATTTTGCTGACTTAACAATTTTTAGAACCAAACCAAATTGTCACATAGTGCAGAGAAATGGAGGAGACACAAGATGCTTACAATCTGAAGGATGAAATTAGAGGAATGGATGTCCATTTGGGAGTTGAAGGAACAAACTCCGCTGGGCATGGAGAAGAAATAGATAAAGATGTGAGCATGATGAAAATCATTAAAAATTTGCAAAAATATGTCCAAATTCACCAGGAAGATAACAAAAGGCTTAAGATAGCCAAGGAGCAACATGAATACTTCAATATGAATTTAATGCAAATCCTGGAAAGAATTGAAAAGAAGTTGGATAAGGAGAGTGGCTCCAGCAAATCAAGAATTCAAGGGACCCCTGAGAAGAAAGGACGATCAAGCAGTGGTAGCAGACATCACCATCACTACCTAACGCATTCCCATAAGAGATCACATAGTAGCTCAAGTCCATCCCCTATCAAGAAACATAGTGGGTCTGGGGTGGATGAGTTGAAAGGAGAAATGATTAATATAAGACCTCCTACTTTTGATGGAGAGCATAAGAAGGATGAAGATGTTGATACATGGTTTCTAGCATGACGAAGTACTTCCAATTGCAAAAATATTCTTCTCATCGAGAGGGAAGAATTTCCATCTACCGACTTAAAGGAAAGGCATCCATATGGTGGGATCAGTTGGTGCAAGTACAACGCCTCAGGGAGAAAAATGTGACTTTGAAGGAATTCAAGAAACATTTTGAAAATAAGTATTTAGCCAAGAGATATTATGACAAGAAGATGAAAGAGTTCTTTGAACTTAAATTGGGAAGCATGACTATAGATGAATATGAAAGGAGATTTCTAGAGTTGTTGAAGTATATCCCTTTCATTAAGGATGAGACAATCAATATCTAGATATATCTGAGTGGGCTTCCATCTTTTATCAGTGACAAAATCCATTATGATGATCCTAAAACTATGGAAGAAACCATAAGGAAGGTAAAATGTTGATAAGATCAACATAGGGGAAATCCTACTTTCCAAGATATTGGGAAGACAAGAGGAATTTCAAGAAGGAACAGAGGCATAAGGGAAACAAACCACCATTTTTCATAATATTCCTCAAGGACAACTAGTTTGGAGGGAGCCCAGGATGGCTGAGGTAGGTGGGAAAAGGCCAAGGAAAGAACCCATGCAATGTTGGGACTATAAAGGAGACCACAAGTATAGAGATTTTCCTCACAAAAGTGACAAGGTAAGAGATTTCCAGAATGTACAGGAAGAAGAAACAGTGGAGGACATGGGAAGAAGTGTACCAAGGATCTATGCAACCCTGGACAACAAGCAAGTTGAGTTTCAATCACACATGATTGAAGTTGAAGGTATGATAAATAACCATGACTTTACTATTTTAATTGATTCAGGGGCTATTCATAGCTATATAGATCCTAAGGTAGTGGAAAGACTTCAATTTCCAATAAGCAAGTATGAGAAATCTTGGTTGGTTCAGCTGGCTACATGAGCCAAGAGAAAGGTTGTTCAGTTGGTTAAATCATGTCCAGTGGGAATGAATGAACTATGTACCAAGGAATATTTGAACATATTCCCTTTGGGATCATATGATTTCCTAATTGGTATGGATTGGTTGGACCAACACCATGTCATATTAGACTCTCATAACAAGGTATTCACTTGCTTGAATGAGGAAGGAAATCAGAGAACAGTCCAAGGAATTCCCAGGGTAGTTACTGTCCGAGAAATCTCAGCAATGCAGTTGAAGAAGTGGTATAGGAAGGGTTGTCAATTATTTGCAACCCATATGGAGGAGGCATCTAAGGATAAGGTGCCAAATATGAAGGATCATGCAGTTCTAGAATATTTTGAAGATGTGTTCAAGGAGGTACCAGGACTACCCCCAAAGAGAGATATTGATTTCTCTATAAATTTAATGCCTGGATCAACTCCAGTATCAAAGACTCCTTACAGAATGAGTACACCAGAGCTAAAGGACTTGCAAATGAATCTTGAAGAGCTTATGAAGAAGGGGTATATACGCCCAAGTGTGTCACCTTGGGGTGCCCCAGTCTTGTTCGTGAAGAAGAAATATGGGACATTGAGATTGTGCATCAATTTTAGATAGTTGAACAAAGTGACTATAAAGAATAAGTATCATCTACCAAGGATTGATGATCTCTTCAATCAGTTGAAGTATTCAAGGATATTTTCAAAGATATATCTTAGGTTAGGATACCATCAGGCAAGGGTTTAAGAGGAATACATCAGCAAGACCTCCTTCAAGACAAGGTATGGTCATTATGAGTTCACAATGGTGCCATTTGGGTTATCAAATGCACCAGTTGTTTTCATGTGCTTAATGAATGGTGTTTTATGAGAATATTTAGACAATTTTTTCATTGTATTTTTGGATGACATCCTTTTATATTCCAAGTCATAAGAAGAGCATGAGCATCATGAGGATGGTGTTGCAAGTGCTAAGAGAGCATCAGTTGTATGCCAAATTGAGCAAGTACTCATATAACCAAAGAAAAATTCATTATTTGGGGCATGTCATATATGAAGAAGGGATAAAAGTGGACCCTGAAAAGATTCAGGCCATTAAAGGGTGTACAACACCTAAGAATGTGATAGATATCAAATCATTCATGGGTCTATATGGCTCTTATAGAAGGTTCATTGCATGGTTTTCGAGAATAGCTCGTCCCATCACTTCCTTGCAAAGAAAGGGGAAGAAGTTTCAATGGACAAAAAAATGTGAAATGAGCTTCCAAAAACTGAAGCAATTGTTAACCAGTGCTCCAATTATGTGGATTGTTGATCTGAATGAAGATTTTTTGGTTTGCACAGATGCGTGCAAAGAAGGACTTGGTGTATTCCTTAGTCAGAACATATTTGTGATTTGTTTTGAGTCCATAAAATTGAAAGAGCATGAAAGGCTCTATGCCACTCATGATTTGGAGTTGGCAGCCATAGTGCACGCTTTGAAGAAGTGGAGGCACTACCTCATGGGAAAGAGGTTTGAGTTGAGAACAGACCATAATGGTCTGAAATATTTGTTTGATCAACCAACTTTGAATGTTAGGCAGAGTAGATGGTTGTAATTCCTCTGTGCATGAATTTGATATAAAGCACATCAAAGGAAAGGAGAACAAAGTGGATGATGCACTCAGTAGGAGAGTACATGAATTGAATTCTATAGCCATTAGTATGTATCATATGGATCTTAAAGGAATAATTCCCGAGGCTACAAAAGTTGATTTGCAGTACATGGAATTGGTAACTAAATTGCAACAAGGTAAAATGCAATAGAAAGATGAAGATTATGAATTCGGAATTGATGGAATTCTCTTGTACAAAAACAAAGTTTATGTAGCCAATTATCCTAAATTCAGTAGTGTGATTTTAAAAGAAATGCATAGTGTACCTTATGTGGGACACCCAGTATATCAGAAAACAGTTTCAGCAGTCAAGAGCCAATATTATTGGCCATGCATGAAGATGGAGATTGTTGAATACATAGCTAAATGCTTGGAGTGTCAAAGGGTCAAGGCTGAGAATAGACACCCAGCTGGGTTGCTGCAACCATTACCCATTCCTCAGTGGAAGTGGGAAGTGGTGACAATGGATTTCATCAAGAAATTGCCCAGAAGAAGCAAGCAACATGATGCAATCATGGTGGTGGTGAAAAAGATTACTAAAGCTACCTATTTCATTCCTATGAAGGTTACTCACAAGGAAACCAATGTTGTTGATATTCATTTGAGGGAAGTAACATTCTTGCATGGCATACCTAAGACAATTGTGTCTAACAGAGACCCAAAGTTTAGCTCAAAGTTTTGGAAGGGGTTATTCAAAGGGTTCAGAACAAATCTGAACTTTAGCACAACTTATCATCCTGACTATGATGGGAAAACAAAAAGGGTGAACTAAGTGATAGAGGATATGCTAAGGATGTATGTGATGAAAAAACCATCCAAATGGGAAGACTACATACACTTTGTAGAGTTTGCTTACAACAATGGGTATCAAGCATCACTGAAGATGAGCCCGTTTGAAGCACTTTATGGTAGAAAATGTAACACCCCAGTAAGTTGGGACAACCCAATTGATAGAGAAGTGGTTGGGCCAGAGTTTCTCAAGGAAATGGAAGAGAAAATGTTGAAGATTAAAAAAATAATGAAGGTTTCCCAAGACAAGCAGAAAATCTATGCTGACAAGAACAAAAATCAAAAGGATTTTAAAGTGGGTGATCATGTTTTCTTGAAGGTGAAACCCAACAAAAGTTCCCTGAAGTTGGGAAATTGTTCCAAGTTGGCAGCTAGATATTGTGGGTCATTTGAAATACTTGAGAGGATTGGTCCAATAGCTTTTATTATTGCATTTCCTGCATCTATGTATATAGATAATGTATTTCATGTGTCATTGATTAAGAAATGTATACATGATGCTAATCATGTTATTGATTGGAATGTGATTCAGGTGGAGCAAGAAAGCGCTTTTCAAGTGCATTCGGTGCGCATACTGGACCGAAAAATCAAGCAACTCTGGAATCGATCCATAAGGCTTGTAAAAGTCTAGTGGACCTGGTATGGTCTTGAGGAGGCAACATGGAAGCATGAAGACGCTATGCGGGAAGAATACCACATATTTTTGAATATTTTGAAAATCTTGTTGATGTTGTGTAAATGAATTGCATTGAGGACAATGCAAAAATAAGGGGAGGGAATTGTAATACCCCAAGGTCGATCCCTTTTGAAATGTAATGATGTTTATAGGATGGTGAGCCAAGTAATGATAAGTTGGTAGGATTATGTGTTTATTAGGCTGGAGAGCCTAGATGCTAAGGTCAGTGGGCCTAGATTTTTATATGTAATTATGCATATTATTAATAAAATATACCACTACGTGTAGACCGACCACGAAAAACTATTTATGGGGGAATAAGATCCATTGGGTAGGGAAAGGGTGGGGATGAGAGGCTAGGAAAGAGGGGCTAAGTTTGAGGGATTAGCCCAAGGGAATATTATAATGTATTCTTGAAAAATACTAAAGTTTGGAAATAAACCTAGTTATCCTAAGTTCCTTTGGAGAGAGAAACAAACTCCAAGTGGAGAGGAATGAGCTCCTGGAGAGCTAAGTGCCACCCAGGATGCATGTAAATTTATGTGGGGATTTCCACCATTGTGGGGGTTCACTCTTACCATTCCGGCTCTCTCACGATTCGGTAGGCTAACCATTCTCACAATTTTTCTCGCTCTAAGTATTCTGACAAGTTTGGCCATTTTTATTTCCCACGAGATCATCCTCGGGATTTTGGTCGTCCCTTGAGAATTTCACGCATGCACCGAACAAGCACATAGCCAGAGTCTTATCCACCATTGTGAACCTTTGTAATTGTTGATTCGTCCCCTTTCCTTACCGGATTTTTGTTGTTGTGGTTTGAAGAAGCACGTTGCCAGGCCTATGAGAAACTCTCTCCAGGTGAGAGAGTTTGTTGGGGAAGTGATTCCTCCTGGAGGGAGTCCAACAACAACTACAGAGCTCTGGTAATTCTTGGTCCAACCTGTTGCCGAAGCCCTAGAAGGGAAGTGGATCAGTCAATGGACTGTGGAACAATGAAGGTGTTTACTTCCTGGGGTGGGACATGCATGTGGGGAATGATAGTCTATGAGATGTGGGCGTAAGTATGCTCCTTGGAGTTAATCCTTCCTATTGCATTGCGCATTTTATCGTAGCCTCAACCTAGTCTATGAATCCCTTTTACCTGGGTGGAGTTTAGACCTAGCTCGGGGGTGACCCACTGCTAAGAGTGATGAGCAACGTGGTGTAAGGTTGGGAGGTTCGTGGAAGGTATGCACACAGTTGGTGTACTTCAATTAAAATATAAGTACCATTTCCAAGTTGGATACATGTTGTTTATTTATATATGTTGTTATATTTATGGATTTTTCCTGTGATTACTACATGTATGCTTTTATTTCTCTTTCTACATTATGTTGTGTGATAGAATAATGTAAATCATTTGTTAAATTTGTATGTGTTATTTTCACTTCCGCCCGAATATGTGTATGAAGAGAATGTTTATGTCTGGTTAAAATTGCATTAGATATGTATCTATGTATATTCAAGCATGATAGTTTTCAAGTGGCATGACCAGCCCAGGTGACTGGGTGTGTCACAAATTGGTGTCAGAGCATTTTCTGGAGTAGCATGGCCCGATCTGGGTGGTTGGGGATGTTACAATTTATGACTTAAATTGTTTTGCATGAACTCTCTGCGTTTGAGAATAATTTATATGCTTCTATGTTGGTTTATTAGTTGCATTTCATGTCTATTTTATCTTGTTGTAGATGCATCTAATTTATGGTAATATACATCAGTTAAATATGTATTTAAAGCGTAGTTGGAAGCTACATGAAATTGAATTAGTTGTAAAAAAAATAATTTTAAGAGTATTATGCACCGTAATGTTCCTCAGTTGGGCTGGGGGATGTTACAAATTACCTTTTTTTCCTAAAATGATTCGCCTAAATTTTATAATATAAAAGTATTTTACCATAAAAATGCCAAAAAATTCTAGAAACTTTATAAAATCCCTATAAATTTCAATAGTTTTACGAAAATATCTCCAAAAATTGTATGGTTGGTATTTTAAGATTTAGTAAGGTTCACCAAGGTTACTACACTTTAAGATAATTATGAATCCTTAAAATTTTCTGCACAACACTGAAAAATAATTTTTTATTGATACACCATTAAAAATTTGTCTACATGATTATGATGAAATGAAAATGCTACACTAAGTAGTTGTCCAAAGAAGATAACCCAATACTAGAATTTCAAGTAAATATAATTTTTTCCATCAATTCATCTTCTTCAATTAGACTCTAAGACCCCTACACATAACTGGTCATATCCAATCCACCCAATTATAAAATAGATTGGCAAGAAATTCATCAAATTTTATCTTAATGCATTATCCATCAAATATTTCAATACATTGTGATAGATGGAGTTTCTTAAAATAATTCTTTCAACCCCTACTACTTTTTTATTATTCATCCAATTACATATTGTACCTAATATTTATTCTTCTTCCTTCCATATACATATCTTCACATCTTCTTGTTATGGTACATATTAAGCTAGGGAAAATAGAGAACTAAATACTTGTATTAAAACTCAAGCAAATATTTAGAAAATCACAACCTTATTCCAATAGAGTTGTTCGATACAAAAGGAGAGTTAATCATATTTGGCATGTTCTTCCCTCTTTTAGTTTTTAATATTAAACTATACTATCAATACCCACTACTCTTTCTATGTATTGTTAACACACTCCACCTCTTGGTGTCTTGGTTTTTGTAGCAATTCCTCCCCATGTGAAGTCACAAGTGTCCCTAGCTATGAAACTAGATGAGAAAGTGAGTAGAAAATGTGTCTTCTAGAAACTAGTAAGCTTGGATAGGAAGTTTACCCTTGCAACCCTTGATATAAGGAGGGATGATTCGATAGACATTTAAGAGACAAGAAATGGCATGTGAATGATCGTAGTGTGGTGTTGGATAATAGAGAGAATCGGATATTATTACTTCCACAACTTAGAAAAAATACATAAACCTTAAAAAGATACAATAATATTGTAGGTGAGAAGCTAAGGAGATAAACCACCTTATTAGCGCACCGTGTTGTACAACCTATATGACATTTTTTTATATAGGCCACCCATTTAAGGTGGATTTTTTTCTGGAGATGGGATTGAAAATGGATGAAGAGTAATTTTTAGTGACCTATGTGAAGTATTATTGCTTTCCCAAACCAATAATGATGTTAATGATAAACTAAGAAATATAATTCATTTCAATGGCATCAGCATAGTTGGACAAAGTTGGTATATCAACAATTGAGATAATTTCCCAACAAGAGATCAACAGTCCAAATTCATTGAGATTTTAGTCGAAAAGTTTCTAAGTCTTGGAGTAGGCCAAAGGAAAACACTAACAATTGACGGTTGGGTTGGTCGGGTTAAGAAAAGTGTTTTCATTCGCCAACATAAATTTTCGATGGACGATGGGATGATGTTCAGGCTTTGACCAATTTGGAGAAATGTTTCAGACAAATAAGATAAATGGTCAATGCGTCGAATGGTAGATGGGAAGACCTCGACTGAATTGGCAAAGTGTTCTAATTGTCCAAGAGAAATGGTCGATGGTCGATGGAGAAAAGAGGGTGATGACATGCCATTCCACATCATCATCCATGTGTCGTACCATGTTATCCAAGTTAATACCTTTTGATGATGTTTCATGCCACATCAGCATCCATGTGTCATGCCACATCAGCAACTGCCACATCATCACAGAAGTGGTCAATCGCATATGATCGGATCGGTCAGCTTAACAAGCTATTACAAGTAGTTTCCAAGAGAAATGACCAACGACCGATGGGTCAATGGTCGGGCATTGACTAAATTTTTGAGGAGTTTCATTCACCAATGGAAATTGTTGATGGTGGATGACTGATGGATGGGTCAACAAGTTTAACATTGTGTTGTGAATCAGTTGTAAAGGGAATGGATCGATGGTTGAAATTTTAGTTGACAATTTGGGGAAAATGTTGTGCGCTTACAAAGGAAAGCGATGATTTTCAATAGTCAATGGAGCTTAGATCAACAACTCATATTTAAAGGGCTGTTATAAAATTAAAAGAATCAATTTATATGAAAGTTTCCAAATTTTCATATTTTTGTAGGTCATCAACTTGCAAGGAAATTTTGAGGGCCTAAACAACATTTTGAGGAGTTCTAATTTTCAATATTGTAAGTTTCATAGAAACCCCATATAATATCTCCAGCTTAAATAAAAGAGGTCGAGGAGAGATTTCCAATGCGTTAATCTGTTTGGAAAACAAAGCTCGTATGAGGAACTTACAACCAAAGCAGTAAGGGTAAAATTTTAGTTCCAGATTACTTCCAGAGGGCATAACGTCTTACTCAGTGGTTTGTTTGGGGCACAGGAGAATTCTATGGAAATATTATGAACCATAGAAAACATCCATGGAGCTAGATTTAGGATATGGGTATGTAAAAATGTGCAGGAAGAAAAAGAAGACACTTGTAAAATACAAGGGTTAATTGAGTAAAACATCATAATCTTCTTTGGATGATAACATTCATCCCAAAGATCATATTTGAGAAAATGAATAGTTGTTGGAAATTTCTCAAGATGGAGAAGAGACCTATCCACCCAGAATTTTGATTTCGAAAATAAAAGTTCCAAGAAATTAATAAAGAGATTTATGTAACAATAAAATAGTGGAAATTGCAACATGTAAATGTTATAACTTTTCACTCAGAACTCAGATTGAAGCATGGGTATAGCCATTGGAAATATGTTTCAGAGAGGAATGTGTCTAAGGAATCAGATTTTGATTTTGTGCATTATGTCCTTCATAAATTTGGATAAGGAGTAACTTGTATTCTAATTGATCAAATGTTTTGTATTATGCATGTTCTAACAATAATTATTACATCCATATTTATTGCAGAATTAGAGGTACATGAAAACAAATCTAGTTCTTATATGAGGAATGGAGTCATCGACGATGTTCAAGTATCTTATATCCATGAGCAGGATGTCATACGTCTTCATGTCATCATGGGTAATGTTGAGACATAGTCTGATGGAAGAAGAGACATGGAGGATCTTGTAACTATGAGAAGATTGCATAGAGAAGTGTAGATCTATAGAGATGATAATGAAATGATTATGAAGGCTCGGGAAGAGATAATTCAAATTTTGAATATGTTTCATAAGCAAGTTAACAAAAAATCTGGCACCAAGCAAGAAACTAGTGCTAGAAAATCGACAACATCTAGATCCCAAAGCAAAAGGGATGATCATGGTAATGGTAGGAAGTCAAGAAGAATGACCAGGTGACATAATTCTCCATGGAAATCCACTAGAATAAATCATGCAAGTTCAAGGACATGTATAAACCCAAGTGTGTCTCATGCCCAAAGGCAATGGACAAGGCATGAGGAAAACATATTACAAGGTGAAATCAAGAAGATCAAGCCCCCAACTTTCAATGGTGAGAACAAGAAAAAATAAGAGGCCAATTCCTTGTTATTGTAAATGAAGGAATATTTCTAGATGCATGAATACCCCTCAAAGATATAAGGTAGAATTACAACCTACCACTTGCAAGGAAATACAACCATGTGTTGGGATCAGCTTAAGCGAGCCAAGAACCTTGATGAGAAGTGGATCTCATGGATGAAGTTCAAAGAATATTTCCAAGATAAATATTTATATGAACATTACTATGAAAGGAAGAAGAAAGATTTCTTTGAATACAAGTTGGGAACCATGACAATGGATGAATCTAAGAAGAGGTTCTTTGAATTGTTGAAGTATGTTGACTTCATAAAGGATGAGAAGGTAAAAATATGAAGGTTTCTAATTGGGTTATCCTCTTTCTATAGTGACAAGATTCAATATGATAACCCCAAAAATTTAGAAGAAGCCATAAGGAGAGAAAAACATATTTATGAGAAGAGTAGAGGAAGGCCATTTTTCCAAAAACATTGGGAGTGACAAGATGAAAGGGAAGAAGGATAAAAAGTATAAAGGTTTTAAGCCACCCTTTTTCAAGAAGAACACCTAAGAAAATCAGAAATTTCATTCATCCCAAAATGAGCACAAGGTTGTAGATCCATTTGGGAAAAGGCCAAGGAAACAACTTGTAAAATGTTGGGGATGCGAGGGAAATCACTTATATAGTGACTACCCTCACAAAGGTGAAAGAATGAGGACTTTCCAAAAAATTGAGGATGAGACCATGGAATACATGGGAGGAAACATGCCAAGGATTTATGAGGCCTTGGACAACAAGCAAGAAAAGTATCAATCCCCCATGATTGAAGTGGAAGGTAAGGTTGAAAACCAATAGAAATTTTAATTGATTATGGAGTTGGCCATAGTTACATAAATTCTAATATTGTTGAAATATTGCACTTGAAAATAAGTAAGCATAAGAAATCTTAGTTATTTAAATTAGCCACAAGAGCTAAGAGGAAAATCAATGAGCTAGTTAAATATTTTCTCATAGGCATGAATGGACTCAATACAAAGGTAGATGTAAAAATCATACAAGTGGGTTCATATTATTGTCTATTTGGAATGGATTGGTTGGAAAAACACCACGTTATCCTAGAATATTAAAACAAGACAATCACATGTCTTGACAAAGAATGGAAACAAGGGGAGGTTCAAGACATTCTAAGAGCTTTAGTTTTTAGAGATATTTCAGCTATGTAGTTGAAAACGAGTTTCAGAAAGGGATGTCGTGTTTTTTCATCCCATATGGAAGAGGCATCCATAGATAAAGTGGAAAGAATTGAAGACCATCCGGTATTGAGGTATTTGAATATGTTTTTAGAGAAAACCTGGGACTTCCACCAAAAAGAGACATTGATTTCTCTATTGATTTGGTGTTAGGAGCTACCCCAATGTTTAAGACACCTTATAGAATGGGCACACCAGAATTGAAAGAGTTGCATATGAAACTTGAATAATTGTTAAAGAAGGGGTATGTACTCCCAAGTGTGTCACCTTGGGGAGCCCTAGTTCTTTCTGTAAAGAAGAAAGATGGAAACTTAAATCTATGTATTGATTTCAGGTAGCTAAATAAATTCACCATAAAGAACAAATATCATTTTCCAAGGATTGATGACTTATTTGATCAGCTAAAAGGTGCAAGAATATTTTCCAATTTTGACTTGAGATCATGCTATCATCAACTGAGGATGAAGGAAGAAGATATTATCAACAAAAAATTCATGACAAGATATGGAAATTATTAATTCGTGATAGTACCATTTAGACTATCAAGTGCCCTAGTTGTTTTCATGTTCCTAATGAATGGAGTGATCAGGGACTACCTGGAAAAGTTTGTAATTGTATTCCTAGATTGTATACTCATATACTCTAAGTTGGAAGAGGAACATGAGAAAAATTTGAGAATGTTTTTGCAATTTTTAAGAGAGCATAAATTGTATGCTAAGCTAAGTAAGTGCATATTTTATCAAAATAAGATTCACTACTTGGGGCATATAATTTCAGTAGAAGGGATAAAAATTGATCCTGAGAAGATATATGTCATTAGAGGATGGTAGACGCCAATAAATGTTACATAATTCATATCATTCATGGGTGTTTAGGGTTATTACCGAACATTCATAAAAGGATCCTCAAATATTGCAAGTCCCAATAAATTCTTTGCAAAAGAAGGGAGTGAAATTTGAATGGACTTCCAAGCGCGAAGAGATACTTCGGCAACTAAAAATATATTAACAAGTGCTCCAATATGAAATATTGCATATCCATATGAATACCATTTTGTGTACACTGATGCATGCAAGGAAGGGCTTGGTGGAGTCCTTAGTCAAAAGGATCATTTGATATTTTATGAGTCTATAAAATTAAAAGAGCATGAGAGGAATTATGCCACACACAACTTGGAATTAGTAGCGATTGTACATTAGCTCATGGGGAGGAAATTTGAGCTAAGGGCAGACCTCTATGGTATGAAACATTATTTTGGACAGCCAAAATTAAATGCTAGAAAAACCATACAGCTGAAATTTTTAAGTGAATATGACATTGAAATTAAGCATACAAAACGCAAGGAAAATCAAGTGGTTGATGCACTCAGTAAAAGAGCTCATGAGGAGAATATTGCAACCATCATCATGTATAGTTTGATCTTGAATATAAAATTATTGCAACAACATATTCGGATCAACATTACCTAAAAATAAAATAAACATTACATCAAGGTAATTTTCAACAGAAATTAAATTATTATGAGCTGAAAGACAATGTAATTATCATGTACAAAGGTAAACTATATGTGTCGAATTCCAATTAGTTGAAAAATGAAGTGTTCAAGGAAATGCACATTGTTCCAAATGTTGGGCACCCAAGATATCAAAAGAAAATTGCAGCTGTAAGAAACCAATACTTTTGGCTAGAAATGAAGAAAGTGTTGAATTTTCTAATTTTCAAATCTGATAATTACTATCTTATGATACTGTTATCATAGAATAACTACACATTGAAAATCTCAACTGAAAATAATAAGTAAATATTGTATGAGATGATAAGAGATCATATTAGATTATATTAGATGATAGTTACAATTGAGGGCCCCACATATATACTTGGGTTGAGTGACCTTTCATTAATGGAAATCTATTTTCCATTATTTTCTTTTCATTAATTAGCTTTTTATTAATTATTAATTATTGGTTATTTATATTTATATATTATTTATATATTTATAATATAATGTGTGTGTATATATATGTGTGTGTGTGTGTGTGTGTGTGTGTGTGTGTGTGTGTGTGTGTGTGTGTGTCAATGATCATTTCCTCACATGCACGTCTAATTAATATAGATCACTCCATCCCGAAGTAGGAAATGTGAGATCACCTCTAGTCTATCCAATCATCATCAAGAGAAAGACTATTATTGGGCCATTCACCACTAGAAAATCCTCGTGAGTGAATGTATCATTTTCCCTTGGTCAAATTAGCAAGACCAATCTAGAGAATGCCTGCCTGATGGTGAAAACTGGAGAAACATCAACACTCCCTCTCAGTGAGGGACAAATTATGCATCACGCCAAGCTTGTCTCTAAATTATACAAACTTCTTTCTAGACTCATTAAACTTGTTTATCAGTCCTACGATATGTCTCTCTATCAGTTGAACCTGAGAGGGAACTCCCTTTATGGCTCTCCCTATGAGCCAATTGAATCTCTCTCAGAACAGGATCACTTTGGGTCCACATGTGATATCATATAACATCTTAAGTCTCTATCACTCCTAGTGAAATCAGCATGACTACAGAGAAATACTACACCTGGGCCATTTATCACTATAAAATCCTTGTGAGGGAATGTATCATTTTCCCTTGGTCAAATCGACATGACCAATCTGGGAGAATGTCTTCCCAATGTTGAAACATCAACTAGCATATAACATCTCAAGTATTTATCACTCCTATTCAAATCAACATGACTAACGAGATATACTACACCTGGGCCATTCACCACTAGAAAATCCATGTGAGTGATTGTATCATTTTCCCTTAGTCAAATCAGCATGACCAATATGGGAGAATGTTTTCATGATGCTAAAACATCAACTAGCATATAGAATATTGAGTATTTATCACTCATAGTCAAATCAACATGACTAAGGAAAAAAACTACACCTGGGACATTCACCACTAGAAAAGCCCCGTGAGTGAGTGTATCATTTCCCCTTAGTTAAATCAGCATGATGAATCTGGGATAACGTATGCCCGATGCTGAAACATCAACTAGAATCTAGCATCTCGAAAGACTAAGGAGAAAGACTACACCTGAGCCAAATCAACATGACTAAGGAGAAAGACTACACCTGAGCCATTCACCACTAGCAAGGACCCATGAGTGAATGTATCATTTTCCCTTAGTCAAATAGGCATGATCAATATGGGAGAATGTCTGCCCAAAACATCCTAGCTCATCAACCAATAAAACATATGTACATTTACAAATTAGGGTTCATCTTAGGGGTATTACAACTTAAATGTATGAAATCGTTGAAATGAAAAAAATAGAGAACATAAATAAATACTCACACACCATCCACAAATAAACACAAGATATGACCTCGGAAACCCAATATGGGATAAAACCCATCTAAAACTTGAGGCCACATGACTCTCTTTTATTCAAATGAAAGTACAAATAATGAGGCACTATCTGTGGAATTTCATTTCACACTATTGCATGTATGGATGCTACAAAATATTTCCTCGTATTTTATCCTCAAATAAAACTTTTCTCATATTTTTTTCTCCTCTATGGAACAAGAGACAATGCAAAATAATGGAACCCCTTCTCCTCCCAGCGGTCGGGTATTTAACATAGCCCGATAGCCATCTAGGGTTAGGATATTGACTTTCTCAACCTTCAATTAGACATTAGGTTTGGACTTTATAGAATGTTATATAAAATACACTACGTGGCTAGCCCTGCATATTTAGGTATTTGGAGTTGACGTTGCATCCACTCGCACCATGGTGATCAATGTAGTAGGTCAACTTGCAAGAGGCATAAATTTCACATACGAACTCTGATTAATGCGATCTGCATGCCCTTGGAAAGGTCTTGGTGCATAGAATATAAATTATTGGTCCATAGTAATATTTGGACCATAGAAAAGTGTCGTTTGATTCCTCAAAATGGTTCTAAAATATTTCAAACAATTTTTTAGACCTAAATTTCCAAATTGGGACCACCTGCTAAAATGGATCTGCAAGTTGATTACTCTATTTTTTTCTCCCATAAAGCATCAAGATAGATGAAAAATAATATAATGATACAATCTATATCATACCCTGCAATTTGGGGATGCATTTGGTCCCCAAAATATTTACTGAATGAGGTGAGGAAATTTTTCATCTACCTTCTCCCTAGAGTACCACTTTACTTTTATTGGAAGTTGTTATTTCAACCCAATATGCCAAAGTTCATGATTCCCCTGTCTTGTAGTTCTAGACCACTTCTACAAAATTGTTTCCTCTACCAACTCTTCCTAGGAATATGGTGCTAAGTCCTCTATGAAAGGTAGGACCTTCTCCTCCTCCTGATCCAACATGAAAGGATCATAGAGTTTGGGATTCTCCACATCCACTACTAAGTGAATGTGCATGTATGGGGGTAGACTGAGTCTGTAGGTGTTATCTCCAACATTCTCCACTATGTCAAAAGGTACATACCTCAGAGACTTGATATTCTTACAAAGACCTTGTAGTCTTTCCTTGTTCGGTTGTAACCAAGTTCTATATCCCACTTTGAGTGGTTTTTCTTTTCAGTATTGAACATTTCATTCCTTGTACCTTTCATGTGACTGACCTCTTTAGTGTCTCTTATACTTGAAAATGGATTTTCCTAATATTTTTGAAAAACTTCTCTATTGTTAATGCTTCTCCTATGGTGTCTTCCCTCACTCCCCCTTTCTATCCATAACCAACATCCTAGGGTGAAGCAAACAAATACCAAAAAAAAGTTTCAAAATGGGACTTACCAATAGAAGTATGGATCGCTCTATTATAAGAGTGTTGTATATACATCAAATTTTCATATTGGGTCTTCAGATTCTTCTAATTATAACCCCTCAGAAGCTACAACAAATTATTGTTGAATACTTTTCTCTTCCCCTCCGTATGTGGGTGGAATGTTACAGATCTCTTCAACTTGGTGTCCATATTCTCCTACAATGTAGTAAAAAATGTATGGATAAATATGGTATCCATGTTTGATATGATGCTCCTTGGTATCCCAAAGTGAACCCAAGCTTGTTCGAAGAACATGTTTGATGCTTATTTTCCTTTTATGGTATTTTTACAAGGAATGAGAATGTACATCTTGTTGAAATGATCAACTACCATAAATACATAGTCATGTCCCTTCCTGGTTTGTTAGTAAACATCCCACAAAATCCATGGAAATGATTTCCTAAGGTCGAGTAGGTATAGGTAAGGGATAGTATAGACCTTGCTACCTATTACTGGGCTTGATGGCACAACAAAGTATGCACCTCTAATGTACCATTCTACATCTTCTTGCATTCTAGGCCAATACACACATGTTTGTAAGTAGGCAACTATCTTCCCAACACCAAAATGTCTTGCAAACTTGGAGGTGTCAGGCTCTCTAATAATCTCTAGTCAATCACCTTTGGGGACATATCTTGTTGAGCTTGTAGATTAACCCATTATGGAAATGATAGTGACCCTTGTCATCACCTACTTTTATATGATTTTGGCCATGTAGTTGTTGAAACACCTCCCTGAAGTCCTCATATTCTTTGTATGCATGTTTGTATTCATGATCGGTAAAAGGCTCCATGTGCATCAAAGTTCCAAAATATGTAATGTTGGATGTGGGTGGACTTGAAAGCATGTCTTCCAACTTGTTTGTGATTCCCTTCTTATATTTGATGACTAGATGAAATTGTTGTCAAAACCCCATCCACTTGTAATGTCTAGTTTGTTGTAGCATACTCTCACCCTACAAATATTGTACTCGTTGGTTATCTATGTGGATGATGGTGTCCTTTCCCATCATATATTTCTTCCACTTCTTGACATATTGATCTACAACATACAGTTCCTTGTCATCGGTAGGGTAGTTTATAAATTCCACAAGAAATATTTTAGAATGATAGCATACATGCCTTTCTCCTTACATCAAAACTTCTCCCATGGCATACCCAATTAAATATGTCTCCACTTTGAAAGGACATTGCAAGTTTGGTAATGGAAGAATTGGTGCTTTACTAATATTTTGTTTCTTCTCATCAAAATCCTTCTGCTACTTTTTCACCCACTAGAAACTCTTACCACTCATTATTATGGCATGGAGTGGTGCAACTACTGCTGAAAATGATGATATGAAATTATACAAGTATTATGATTCCCCCAAAAAACTTATAACTTTAGTGACATTTGTAGGAACTGGCAATTTCATGATTACCTCCATCTTTGTGGGATCTATATTAAGCTCCCCTCCACCAATCACATATCCCAAATACACCAAAGAATGTTAAGAAAATACACATTTATTGATGTTATCCAATAGCTAGTGTTTCTTTAGAGTCTCTAACACCTACAAAATATGTGATATGTGCTCCTCCCATGTAGGAATTATAAGCCAATGTATCATCCAAATAGACTGTAACAAATTTATCTAGATATTGGTGTAATACATCATTCATTAGTCTCATAAATGTAGCTAGTGAATTACATAAACCAAATGAAAAAAATAACCATTCATATAAACCTTTCCTTGTCTTGAAGGAAGTATTCTAAGGGTATTCTTCCTTAACGCATACCTAGCAATATCCTGATTTGATATCCAACTTGGTGAAATATTTTTCATGTTGCAAATGATCTAATAGATCATCAACCCTAGGAAAAGGGTATCTATTTTTTAGTGTAGTCTTATTCAATGCGTTGTAGTCGATGCACATTTTCCAAGTCCCATCCTTATTTGGTACAATTATGATAGGTGAACCACAAGGTGAGACGATTGGTCAAATCACACCCTGCTCCAACAACTGTTGCAACTGCTTCTTCACATCATTTTCCTCTAGAACATGATGTCTATACAACCCAATATTTCGCAATTGAGGGGATGGAAATAACTATATTTTGTGCTCCACGTCCCTCTTGGGTAGTATCCCTTTAGTCTCTTTGAACACTCTTATGTATTCCTACAAAAACTCCTCCAACTAATGTTTCTTTTCTTTAATAGAACCCTCTAGGGATTCATTTTCTCTTATCAACTGACCCTCAGATTGATTTTATATTAAGAAAAGTAAAACATATTTCTTATTGGATCTAATCAACTTCTTGACTTGGTTGGAACTTACCAATAAGATATTTGGCTTTCCTTTATAGAAATTGATGATGTAGGACTTCCCATCCTTGATCAATCGATATCGATTGGTTCTCCACATGAATATTTCATCCCTCGTATACATGTAGGGAATTCCAAACACTACTCCATATACATCAAGGCGTACATCATCCAATTCCACTTCATCAATAAAATCAACACTTACCACAAATTTAATCTTACTTGGTTTCATTACCTTGATATTTGCATCCTTGTTTACCTATCCCAATGGATATGGGATAGGATGATTATGAACCTCCAATGCAAGCTTTCTGACTAGATATGTTTCTCTGATATTAGTCTATGAACCAAAGTTGAATAGAGAATATATATTAGTATTCTTGAACTGGATCTTGATGTGTAAGAGTTTGGTCATGTCCTTCTCTTCTTAGTGATGAAGGCTACTCAGATTCACCTCCTTTTGTATTGATCTATAGATAATATTTGGATTCACATTGAATTTTATTTCAACTTGATTGCTCAAATCTATGGCTATAAGATTCATTTCATTTTCTTCCTTCTTCCAGTTCTTTGGGTTCAATTCTGGAAGTAGTTTCTATCACTTTTTCTCCATGTGACCATCAATATTTCAATGGTTGAAATTGTAGTTAGGATGATTTCACTGATGTGCATTGGTTGTTTTCTTATTATCCTTTCCCCCTTTCCACCTATTCTTCCCCTCCTTGGAATATTCTTGGTGCTCTTTCTACCTAGAACCGCTTGGCTTCCCTTTACTATGGAGTATGCTTTCAAAATATTGTTCCTACACACACTTTTCATCCACTATCCTTGGATTGAAAAGAATCAATTTCTTTCATAAATGAATATGTAGACCCCCCATATACTTGAGGACTATATTTGGGTTCTTGGGAAAGATACCCAACATGAAGGCCATCTTTCTAAACTCAGTGGTGTACTCTTGTGCACTCTTACCCTGCCTTTTCTTAAAGTAATGTCAACAGATCCATTGGTCCTCTACATACCCAATAGGATAGAAGTGGTACTTAATGAGGGTTTTGAAATCCTCCCACTTAGTTACTAATGGATCACCCTTTATCCTAAGTTTTTCCATATGTCTTTCCCATCAGGTTAACGCATGGCCCTCTAAATTTAGTATGGAAAATGATATCTTTTGTTCTTCATCTACATGGTGAATGTTAAACTTATAGTTATTGAAACTAATGATTCATTTTTAATGCATGGATGTCACCTTATATGGATTTATGTCCACTTTTTCTTCCATATTGAATAAATATTGTGGAGGTTTTACAACACTGGAACTCAACTTCTCTTTCTCGGGTTCTTTCTGTGATTCCTTTTATGGGTCTTCATTATCTCCCAATTTCCCCTCTAATCCAATATTTGAATTAGAGCCTCCACCCTATTTGAATGGTCTGACCTTTATTATTAGAGTCTCCATGAGAAGTTTCATATCGCAGTTGATATCGACAACCTATGGTTCCAACCTAACAAATATCTCTTCTACTGGATCCCAAGCGATTTTATAAACATACTTTTTTGTCATGTTTAGGGTTTATATGACTTCTATTTAAGTTGATTCTTAGATACTGCAACTTCCCACAGATACCCAAAAAAAAACCATTATGATACCCATACAATACATAAATCATCATTAATATTCCGCTGCATAGTTCATCACAACAGATCTAATAAAATTACTGAAATATTTACTGTGAAAGTTAGTTTCCTTTAGATATCAAATTCTTTAATTACTGGTTTTTTCTCCTTAAATGTGTGAAATAGATGAAATGAAAAAAATAGATAACATAAATAAATACTCACATTCCATCCTCAAGTAAATACAATATATGAATTGGGAAATCCATTACAAGATTAAACCAAGCTAGAAGGTGAGGTCGTTATTCTCTCTTTTCTTCAAATGCAAGTACAAAGAAAAGGGAACTCTTTGTGGAGTTTCCTTTGAGACTGTGGCTTGTATGGCTTCTACAAAATATCTCCTTCTATGTTATGTTCACAAAAAACCACTCTCATATGCTTTTCTTAGCTATGGAACAAGATACAATTAAAAATAATGGAATACATTCCCCTCCTAGTGGCCCGATAGTTAATATAGTCTAATAGTCATCTAGGGTTAGGGTATTAACTTACTCAACCCTCAATTAGTGATCAGGTTTGGAACTTCTAGAATGTTCTATAAAATCCACTACATGGATAGCCACACACATTTAATTAATGTGGAATGATGTGGTGTGCATTGGCACCATGGTGATCAATATGGTATGTCAAATTGCAGGAGGCATAACTTTCACATATGAAGTCCAATTGAGGCAATTCTTACACCGTTCAAAAGGTATTAGTGTGCATAATATAGACTCTTGGTACATAGCAAGTTTTGGACCATAAAAATTTTCCATTTGATGCCTCAAAATGGATCCATAATATTTCAGATATTTTTTGGACCAAAATTTCCAAATTGGGACCAACTGTTATAATGGCTCTATAAGTGTATTCCTCTAATGTTTTCACCCATAAATCATCAATATAGATGAAAAATAATAGAATGATCCAATATATATCATACCTCCCCATTTAGGGATGCTTTTGGTCCCCAAAATATTTATTGAATGAGGTGAGGAAATGTTTCCTCTACCTTCTCCCTAGAGTACCACTTTGCTTTGCCTGGAAGTTGTACTTTCAACCCAATATGCCAAAGTTCACGATTATCTTGTCTTGTAGTTTTGTACTACTTCTACAAAAATCTGTCCTCTACCAACTCTTCCTAGGAATCTCGTGCTAAGTCCTCTATGAAAGGTAGGACCTTCTCCTCCTCCTGATCCAACATGAAAGGATCGTAGAGTTTGAGATTCTCCACACTCACTGTTGAGTAAATGTGTATGTATGGGGGTATACTGAATATGTAGAAATTGTGTCCATCTTCATCCAATATATCAAAAGGGACATAGCTCAGAGACTTGATATTATTACCAAGACCCTGCAGTCTTTCCTTCTTCAGTTGTAACCAAACTATATCTTCCACTTTCAATGTTGTTTTTTTTTAGTGTTTAACATGTCATTCATTGTACCTTTCATGTTACCTCTTCAGTGTCTACTATACTTGCAAATGGATCTTCCTAATATTTTCTAAAATCTTATGTACTTTTAATGTTTCTCTTGTGGTGTCTTCCCTCACTCCCCCTTGCTCTCCATAAACAACATCCTAGGGTGAAGCCAAAAAATACCCAAAACAAATTTCAAAAGGGGACTTATCAATAGAAGTATGGACTGCTTTGTTATAAGAGTTTTGTATGTATGTAAAAGTTTCATCTAAGGTCTTTGGATTCTTATAAATATAACCCCTCAAAAGCTACACCAAATTATTGTTGACTACTTTTGTCTTCCCCTTTGTTTGTGGATGGAATGTTATATATCTCTTCAACTTAGTGTCCATATTCTCCTACAATGTAGTACAAAATGTATTGATAAATATGGTATCCTTGTCTGAGATGATTCTCCTTGTTATCCCAAAGAGAACCCAAACTTGTTCAAAGAACATGTTTGTTTCGTCTTTCCTTTTATGGTATTTTTACAAGGAATGAGGATGCACATCTTGTTGAACCTGTCAACTACCATAAAGACATAATCATGTCCCTTCCTGGTTGTTGGTAAACCTCCCACAAAATCCATGGAGATTATTTCCTAATCTCGAGTGACTATAGGTAAGGGATGGTATAGACCTTTCTTCCTATTACTAGGCTTGATGATAAAAAAAAATATACACTCTATAATATACCATGCTACATATTCTTGCATTTTGGGCCAATACACACATCTCTATAAGTTGGAAATTGTCTTCCCAACACCAAAATGCCTTACAGCCTTAGAGGTGTGAGGCTCTCTAATATGATAGAGTCCTTTACCTTTAGGGACATGAAGCTTGTCGATATTGTAGAGCAACCCATTCTGTAAATGATAGAGAGCCTTGTCATCACCTTCTTCTATATGCTTTTGGCCCTGTAGTTGTTGAAACACTTCCCTGAAGTCCTCATATTATTTGTATGCATATATGTATTCATCATGGGTAAAAGCATCCATGTGCATTAGAGTTCCCAAAGATGTAATCTTTGATGTGGGCGGCCTTGAAAGCATGTCTTCCAACTTGTTTTTTATGACCTTATATTTTATGACTAGATGGAATTATTTTCAAAACTCCATCCACTTGTAATATCTAGTTTGTTGTAGCTTACTCTCGCCCCACAAATATTATAGTGGCTAGTGATATGTGTGGATGATGGCGTCCTTTTCCATAATATAGTTCTTCCACTTCTTTATAGTTTGAGATACAACATACAGTTCCTTGTCATCAGTAGGTTAGTTTATAAATTCTGCATGAAATATTTCATAATGATAGAATACATGCCTTCCTCCTTGCATCAAAATTTCTCCCATGGAATACTCACTTGCATATGTCTCCACTTTGAAAGGACATTGCAATTTTGGTAATGCGAGAATTGGTTCTTTACTAATATTTATTTTCATCTCATCAAAATCCTTATGCTAGTTCTTCACCCACTAGAAACTATTAGCACTCATTTTTATGGCATGGAATGGTGAAACTACTGCCAAAAATGAAAGATATGAACTTATACAAGTACTTTGCTTCCCAAAAAGAAATCCTAATTTCAGTGACATTTGTAGGAACTAGTAATTTCATCATTACCACCATCTTTGTGGGATCTATCTTGAGCTCCCCTCCACCGATCACATATCCCAAATACACCAAATACTATTGAGAAAAAACACATTTCTTGAGGTTAGCCAACAACTAGTGTTTCTTTAAAGTCTCTAACACATTAAAACTATGTGATATTTTCTCCTCCCAGGTAGCATTATAATCCAATATATCATCCAAACATACTATAACAAATGAATCTAGATATTGGTGTAATACATCATTTGTCAGTCTCATAAATGTAGCTAGTGCATTACATAAACCAAATGACACGACCAACCATTCATACAAACCTTTCCTTGTATTGAAGGCGTCTTCTAGGTGTATTCTTACTTAACACGTACCTTGTGGTATCTCGATTTGAGATCCAACTTGGTGAAATATTTTTCATGTTGCAACTGATCTAATAGATCATCAATCCAAAGGAAAAGGATATTTATTTTTTAGTGTAGTCTTTTTCAATGCTTTGTAGTCGATACAAATTCGCCAAGTCCCATCCTTATTTGGTACAATTATGATAGGTGAACCACAAGGTGATATGATTGGTAAAATCATACCCTACTCCAACAACTGTTGCAACTTCTTCTTCACTTCATTTGCCTCTAGAATAGACTATCTATACAACCCAATATTTGGAAATTTAGGGGCTGGTAATAACTTTGTTTTGTGCTCCATGTCTCTACTGCGTGGTATCCCTTTAGGTTCTTGGAACACTCCTATGTATTCCTATAACAACTCCTCCAACTAATGTTTCTTCTCTTTAGTAGAAACCTCTAAGGATTCCTTTCCTCTTATCAACTCACCCTCAGACTGATTTTCTCTTAAGAAAAGTAAAACATATTTCTTGTTGGATCTAAACAACATCTTGGCTTGGTTGGAACTTACCAGTGAGATATTTGACTTGCCTTTATACACATTGATGATGTAGGAATTTATATCCTTGATCAATCAGTATCGGTTGGATCTTCGCTTGGAGATTGCATCCCTCATATACATGTAGGGGATTCCAAACACTACTTCACATACATCAAGGAGTACAACATCCAATTCCACTTGATCAATAAAATAAACACTTACTAGAAATTTAATATTACACGGTTTCATTACCTTTATATTTGCATCCTTGTTTACTCATCCCAATGGATATGGGCTAGGATGATTATGAAACTCCAATGCAATATTTTTTACCAGATTGATTGCTTTGATATTACTCTGTGAACCAAAGTCGAATAGAGCATATATCTTAGTCTTCTTGACTTGAATATTGATGTGTAAGAGTTTGGACATGTCCTTCTCTTCCTGGTGATGAATACTACTCAAATTCACATCCTTGTACACTGATCTACAGAAAATACTCACATTCACATTAAACTTGCTTTCAACTTGATTGCTCGAATCTATGGCTAGAAGATTCTTTTTATTTTCTTCCTTCTTGCAGTTCTTTGGGTTCAATTCTAGATGTAGTTTCTATCACTTTTCCTCAGTTTGACCATCAATATTTCAATGGTTACAAGGGTTGTTAGGATACTTGCACTGATGTGCAGTGGTTGCAGTGGTTGATGTCTTCTTATCCTTTCTTCCTTTCCACCTCTTCTTCCTCTCCTTGGAAGCTTCTTGGTGCTCTTTCTACCTATAACCGCTTGTTTTCCCTTTCTTATGTCCTATGCTCTCAAAATATTTTTCCTACACACACGTGTTGTCCACTGTCCTTGGATTGAAAAGAATCACTTTCTTTCATAAATGACTATGTAGACCCCATAGATACTTGAGGAGTACATATAGGTTCTTTGGAGAGATACCCAACAAGATGGGAATCTTTCTAAACTCAATGTTGTACTCATGTACACTCTTCCCTTTCCTTTTCTTGAATTAATGTCAAAAGATCCATTGGTCCACTACATACCCAATAGGATATAAGTGGGAGTTAATGAGGGTTTTGAAATCCTCCCACTTATTTACTATAAGATCGCCCTCTATCCTAAGTGTTTCCATATGGCTTTCCCACTGGGTGAAAGAATGGCCTTATAACCTTAGTATGGAAAATGATATCTTTTACTCTTCATATACATGGTGAATGTTAAACTTCTAGTTATTGCAACCAATGATTTAGTTTTAATGCATTGATCTCACCTTATATGGATTTATGTCCACTTTTTCTTCGATATTGAATAAATACTATGGAGGTTTTACGACACTGAAACTCAACTTCTCTTTCTCAGGTTCTTTTTGTGATTCCTTTTATGGGTCTTCATTATCTCTCAATTTCCCCTCTAATGCAATCTTTGAATTAGAGCCTCCACCCTCTCTGACTGGTCCAACCTTTCTTGTTAGAGTTTCCATGAGAAGGTTCATATCATGGTTGATATCAACAACCTATGGTTCCAACCTCACAAATCTCTCTTTTACTGGATCTCAATGGTTTTTATGAACATACTTCTCTATCATGTATAGGTTTCTATGACTTCTCTTTAAGTTGATTCTTAGATACTGCAACTTCCCACAAATACCCAAAAGAAACCCGCTATGATACCAATATGATACATAAATAATCATTGATATTCGATTGCATATTTCATTACAAAATATCTAATAAAATTACTGAAATATTTACTGTGGAGGTTAGTTTCCTTTAGGTATCAAATTCTTAAATAATTTTTGTTTTTTTCTGCTTAAATGTATGAAATAATTGATTTGAAAAAAATAGAGAACATAAATAAATACTCATACACCATCCCCAAGTAAACACAATATATGAACTGGGAAACCCCTTATGGGGGAAAACCAATCTAAAAGGTGAGGTCGGTCAACTCTCTTTTCTTCAAATGCAAGTTCAAAGAAAAGAGCACTCTCTATGGAGTTTTTTTTTAGACTCTAGCTTGTATGGCTGATACAGAATCTCTCCTCCTATGTTATGCTCACAACAAACCACTCTCAGATGCTTTTCTTATTTATGGAATAAGATACAATTAAAAAGAATGGAATCCATTCCCCTCCTAGTGGCTCAGTATTTAATATAGCTCGATAGTCGTCTAGGGTTAGGGTATTAAATTCCTCAACCCACAATTAGTAATGAGGTTTGGACCTTCTAGAATGTTTTATAAAATCCACTATGTGGCTAACTCCACACGTTTAAGTAATGGGGGATGATGTGGTATGCACTCGTACCATGGTGATCAATATGGTAGGTCAACTTGCGGGAGGCATAACTTTCACATATGAAGTCCATTTGAGGAAATTCTTGATTCATTCGAAAGGTATTTATCTGTAGAATATAGAATATTGGTACATAGAAAGGTTTGGACCATAAAAAGGTGTCATTTGATGCCCCAAAATGGATCCAAAAGATTTCATATCTTTTTTGGACCCAAATTTCAAAAATGGGACCAACTGTTATAATGGCTCTACAAGTTGATTCCTCCAATTTTTTCACCCATAAATCATAAATATAGATGAAAAATAATAGAATGATCCAATCCATATAAAACATGCATGGACCTTAGGACCTAAACATGGCTTCTTAACCTTGATCTCAATGGAAAACATTGGAAAACCACAACATAGTACCACTCTAGGGGCGGTTTGGAATCAATCTTGGATATGGATACCATTAGGGGGTTTTGTGCACCCAAGATAGGTCACAGGGCCTTAACCATGGTCGATAAAGGACAAACATTTCCTTGAGATATTGTTGAAACTTATCGAGTTGAATATTCTGGAACAAGTTTTCAAACCACCACATGGACTTTTCGTAGGAGTTCTTTACATCATTGCGAGTGGGATAAAAATTCCATCAGTAAATTGTGTGCACTATAAATGGTTCTCAAGGTGTAAAAATGGTCATGGGGGAAAAAAGTTTCTTAATCCCTAATAGAAAATTCTTGAGCTCAAGCACCATGAACAATGCCTAAAAATTATGAGACGATCCCTCATAAGGGTGTTTTTCTCGTAGAAGTTGGATATTTGCACCATTAAGATCTTTTTCACACCACACATGGATCTTGAGGCTTTAAACTTGGTCATGATAGGGAAACAATATCCTCAATACCTTGACCTTGGTTATGGGATGGAAATAACAACCTTGAGCTCTAAACATAACTTCTTAGGTTGAGGTTCTATGACTACATTCATTAACAACCATACATTTCCCCTATTGGTTATATTTGTCCTACTAGAGGAATATGGGAACCATGAATAGGTATTGAGAACCAATAATGGTTCTCAAAGTCTAACCAATATCAAGGGAGGAAAATAAGTCCCTTATGCCTTGAGCAAAGATTCTTAGAATCAATAAACATGACAAAAAACATGGAACCACACCTCTCTAAGGGGTCTTTAGCATTTAAGTTGGACATGGATGCTATCATACATTTTTGCACACTATCGATGGGTCATGGTTCCTTTATAATCATTAAATAAATAAAACAAGTTCCTAAGGATCTTGTTGAAGCTTCTTGATCTCAAGAGAATTAAATAAGTCCTCAAACCAACACAAGGGAACTTTATAGGGCATATTTAGCCTCCAAGTGGGATATGACCATTATGAGTAGGTTTTATTCACTATAAAAGGGAGACAAGGTATAAACATTTTTAGGGGGAACAATAGCATCAAACCCTAATTGAACCTTCTTAAGCTCAAGCACAATGAAAAACACTTAGAAACCATGACATGATCCCTCTTAAGGGATTGTTTGGCATTCTAGTTGAATATGGGTAGTATTACAAGGTCTTAGGAATCATGGATAGGTCATAGGTTCTTAAGAATATTAAGGGGATGAAAATAAGAGGCTCCATTCCTATATTTTCTTCCCATGCTCAAGTTCCACGAAAGAGTGCTAGAACGACCACATATTACCTTGGTAAGGTATAAGTGGCCTCCAAGTGGGATATAGGCACGTGACTAAGTTAGGTGTGAACTAAGAATGGGTCTCAAGGTCTAGCCAAAGTCAAGGGTGGAAAACAAGGGTCCTATGTGCTATATGAAACTTATTGGGCTTAGTCTCCACTAACAACACCTATAACCCTCAAAACATTCCCTCACTTGGGGATCTTTTGACTATGATTGGTTTGGAAGATATGATGTTTTCAATAATATTGATGGGTTTTGGGGTCTTGACAATGGTAAAGGAAGGATATTAAGGATCTTAGGAAGTCAAAAAATCTTCTTGAGCTCAAGGATCATGAAATATGCATTAAAACACCACAACAAAACTTTATATGGGATCATTGGCCTCTAAGTGCGATATTGTTGCCATAAATTGGCGCAACCTAAAACCTGGTCATAAAGGAAAACAAGGGACTTACATAGGAAACTAAACCTTCTAGGCCTGAAGTGTAGTGAACAAGATCTCTAGCCATGACACATTCCCTCTCTATGTTGTCTTTCACCACCAAGTGGTGTTTAAGGTGCCATTATGTTGTTTTTCCTAGAGGAGACGGGGCTAAGGACTTTGATTATGGATGAGAGAGGAAAAAAGGTTTTATGTGTTCAAAAGATTGTTCTAATGTGAAATATGTTCTTTCAGAACACGTTGGAATGAAAAAAAATTATATGGTTATTCTTTTGTGTAAAAAAAATGCATGCATGTTATTAATGTGTGTACATTAATAATGGGTGCACATTGGTATGAATTTAGAAAAAGGGCAGGATTGTTTTTTTCCTCTATATATTGGATACATTTTCCATATTTTCATTTTATCTTTGAAAATATTATCTTGGTGGTTTCAAAATCCTTATTATTATCTTCTTTTTTACAAGGTTTTTAGATATGATCCACATATTCATGGCTAATGATATTTCACAAAGTTATAACCTTATGTATGGATATTCCAAATTAAAAAAAAAAATGATAGGTTATGTTATGATCCTCAAACCTTGTAAGTTCATGGTTTCAATAAATTTCTTAATTTAAAAATATAAAAAATCAACATTAAAAATATGAAAAAATAATGTCACACAATAAATAACTATTATCTATAATTATCCAAGTTTGTTTTAAGGTAGCAAGTTAAATTATTAATGTTAGTATATGTTATAAAAAAAATATAACTTTTATAAATAAAAGCTAAATATTCCAAAAACTAATATTTCTTAAGAAAATATTCCATAAATTAACTTTTAATAAAAAATATTATTTCCCATATTCATATAATTTCCACTCTATTCCTCCTCATCAACCTTAAGATTGTTTTTCAAAATTTTAATTACAATTAACTCTACATGAAAGTGTCTCAACTCTTAAGATTTTTTTAACAATAATATATCTTAAGATTTTTTGAACACATGAAAGTGTCTCATTAACTTACACTAGATCTTAAGATTTTTTGAACAATAATATATCTTAAATATGTTGGATAGTAGGTTTTTTTAATGATGTTAAATATATATTTTGATGTATTGGAATGTGTATAAGTAAAGTCACTTCTATTTTCTAATAAATCAATACCTTTTAATTACTTTGAAAAAAAAAATGAAAACTATAACCCAAACAAATTATAAATTAAAATAGATTTTTCAAGTCCTATTGTCATGTGATCTTGGATTCTAAACTCAAGCGTAAAAAGTTATATTTTAACATGTTTTAAAAGTGAAATTATATTTTTATAATTGATAAAAGAACATTTTAAAATTTATGTAAAATTTAAGTGAGAGATGTATGACGTAACAAATATTTATAACATTTTACTAAAAATGGAAAAGTAATACAAAATAAATATATGATGTCACAAATATTTGTAATTTTTTAATTGAAAAAAAAAAAAAATTGTAATTTTTTAATTGAAAAATCGACATGAATAAAATAAATGTATCATGAAACCAATATTTGTAATTTCTTAATTGAAAAATTTAAGAGTAATAAAAATTGAAGTTGGTATGGTTGATCGTTTTTCATTGTCTAATAAAGTTGCCAACTTTAACAAAAAGACGATAAATGTTAAAATATGGTGCATAGTGAAATAAGAATATAGACATTTTTATTGAAACAAATAATTCTAGTTTGTAATTATCATTTTATTTATTAAATCTTAAATTAAAATAACCAAATTTGTTTTATTATAAATTTATATTTATATAAAAACTTTTTGAATAAATCATTTTAATATTTTAATATTTTAATTTTTTTTTTCCATGATATTTTATATCAAATTAATCTAAATTAGTATAGATTTATTTTAATTTTGGATTTATCAAGTGTCCAAAGGGATCTAATCTTTTTAAGTGAAAACCTTTTTTAGAGTGCAAAACTTAAGGAAAGGTTAAAGGAGTACAACATCCAATTCCACTTCATCAATAAAATCAACACTTGCCGTAAATTTAATCTTACATGGTTTCATTACCTTGATATTTGCATCCTTGTTTACCCATCCCAATGGATATGGGCTAGGATTAGTATGAATCTCCAATGCAATCTTTCTAACCAGATTGATTGCTATGATATTAGTCTCTGAACCAAAGTCGAATAGAGCATTTTTCTTAGTCTTCTTGACCTGGATCTTGATGTTTAAGAGTTTGGTCATGTCCTTCTCTTTCTGGTGATGAATGCTACTCAAAGTTACCTCCTTTTGCACTGATCTGTAGACAATATTCACATTCACATTGAACTTGCTTTCAACTTGATTGCTCGAATCACGTCTAGAAGAATTTTTTTATTTTCTTCCTTCTTGCAGTTCTTTGGGTTCAATTCTAGATGTAGTTTCTATCACTTTTCCTCAGTGTGACCATAAATATTTCAATGGTTACAATGGTTTTTAGGATAGTTGCATTGATGTGTAGTGGTTGTTGTCTTCTTATCCTTTCCTCCTTTGCACCTCTTCTTCCCCTCCTTGGAAGCTTCTTGGTGATCTTTCTACTTATAATTGCTCGGTTTCCCTTTCTTATGGCCCATGCTTTCAAAATATTCTTCCTACACAGATGTGTTGTCCACTGTCCTTGGATTGAAAATAATCCCTTTCTTTCATAAATGACTATGTAGACCCCATAGATCCTTGAGGAGTACATATGGGTTCTTGGGAGAGATACCCAACAAGATGGCCATCCTTCTAAACTTAGTGATGTACTCATGTACACTCTTCCCATGCCTTTTTCTGAATTAATGTCAACAGATCCATTGGTCCTCTACATACCCAATAGAATATAAGTGGGAGTCAATGAGGGTTTTGAAATCTGCCCACTTAATTACTAGAAGATAACCCTCTATCATAAGTGTTTCCATATGGATTTCCCATTGGGTTAAAGCATGGCCCTCGAACCTCAGTATGGAAAATGATATCCATTGTTCTTCATCTACATGGTGAATGTTAAACTTCTAGTTACTGTAACTAATGATCCAGTTTTAATTCATTGATATCACCTTATATGAATTCATGTACACTTTTTCTTCCATATTGAATAAAGATTGTGAAGGTTTTACGGCGCTGGAACTCGACTTCTCTTTCTCAAGTTATTTTCGTGATTCCTTTTCCGGGTCTTCATTATCTCCCGATTTCCCCTCTAATACAATCTTTTAATTAGAGCCTCCACCCTCTTTGAATGTTCCAACCTTGCTTGTTATAATTTCCATGAGAAGTTTCATATCACAGTTGATATCCACAACATGTGGTTCCAACCTCACAAATCTCTCTTCTACTAGATCTCAAGGGTTTTTATGAACATAATTTTATGTCATGTCTAGGGTTTCTATGACTTCTCTTTAAGTTGATTCTTAGATACTACAACTTCCCTCAAATACCCAAAATAAACCTTCTCTAATACCAATATGATGCATAAATAATCATGGATATCCGATTAAATAGTTCATCACAAAATATCTAACAAAATTACTTAAATATTTACTGTGAAGGTTAGTTTCCTTTAGATATCAAATTCTTTAATTACTGTTTTTTTATACTTAAATGTATGAAATAATTGAAATCAAAAAATAGAGAACATATATAAATACTCACACATCATCCCCAACTAAACACAAGATATGAACTGGGAAACCCATTACGGGAGAAAACCAAGCTAGAAGGTGAGGTCGATCAACTCTCTATTCTTCAAATGCAATTACAAAGAAAAGGACACTCTCTATGGAGTTTTCTTTGAGACTGTGGCTTGTATGGTTGATACAGAATCTCTCCTCCTCTATTATGCTCACAAAAAACCACTCTCGGATGTTTTTCTTAGATATGGAACAAGACACAATTAAAGAGAATGGAATCCATTCCCCTCCTAGTGGCTCAATATTTAATATAGATGGATAGTCGTCTAGGGTTTGGGTATTAAATTCCTCAACCCATAATTAGTGATGATTTTTGGACCTTCTAGAATGTTCTATAAAATCCACTACATGTCTATCCCCATGGTGATCAATATGGTAGGTCAACTTGCGGGAGGCATAACTTTCACATATGAACTTCAATTGAGGACATTCTTGAATCATTCGAAAGGTATTGGTGTGTAGAATATAGAATATTGGTACATAGCAAGGTTTGTACCATAAAAAGTTGTCATTTGATGCCTCAAAATGGATCCAGAAGATTTCATATCTTTTTTGGAGCCAAATTTCCAAATTGGGACCAGTTGCTATAATGGCTCTACAAGTTGATTCCTCTAATTTTTTCACCCATAAATCATCAATATATATGCAAAATAATAGAATGATCTAATATGAACATACATGGACCTTAGGAACTAAACGTGGCCTCTTAACCTTGATCTCAATGGAAAACATTGGAAAACCACAACATAGTACCAATCCATGGGTGGTTTGGCATCAATATTGGATATGGATACCATTAGGTGGTTTTTTTCACCCAAGGTAGGTCATGGGGCCTTAACCATGGTCGATAAAGGTGAAACATTTCCTTGAGATATTGTTGAAACTTATCGAGATGAAGATCCTTGAACAAGTGTTTAAACCACCACATGGATATTTTGTAGGAGTTCTTTACATGCCTACGAGTGGGATAAAAATTCCATAAGTAGGTTGTGTGCACTATCAATGGGTCTCAAGGCATAAAAATGGTCAAGGGGGAAAACAAGTTTCTTAATCCCGAATCGAAAATTCTTGAGCTCAAGTGCCATGAACAATGCCTAAAAATTATGAGACGAGCCCCCAAAAGGGTGTTTTTATCCTAGGAGTTGGATATGTGCACCATTAAGATTAGTTTCACACCACACATGGATCTTGAGGCTTTAACCTTGGTCATGATAGGGAAACAATAGCCTCAGTCCCTTAACTTTGGTTAGGGGATGGAAACAACAACCTCGGGCTCTAGACATAACTTCTTAGTTTGAGGTGCTATGAATACATTCTTTAACCACCATACATGACCCATGATGGTTATATTTGGCCTACTAGAGGAATATGGGAACCATGAATAAGTATTGAGCACTAATAATGGTTCTCAAAGTCTAACCAATATCAAGGGAGGAAAACAAGGCCCTTATTCCTTGAACAGAGATTCTTAGAATCAAGCAACATGACAAAAAACATGGAACCACACCTCTCTAAGGGGTCTTTAGAATTTGAGTTGGACATGTATGCTATCATAAGTTTTTGCACACTATCGATGTGTCATAGTTCCTTTCTAATCATTAAATAATGAAAACAAGTGTGTAAGGATCTTGTTGAATCTTCTTGATCTCAAGAGCATTAAATAAGTTCTCAAACTAACACAAGGGAAATTTATAGGGCATATTCAGCCTCCAAGTGGGATATGACCATTATGAGTAGGTTTTATTCACTAGAAAAGGGAGACAAGGTATAAATATGGTTAGGGGGAACAATAGCATTAAACCCTAATTGAACCTTCTCAAGCTCAAGAACAATGAAAAACACCTAGAAACCATGACATGATCCATCTTAAGGGATTATTTGGAATTCTAGTTGAATATGGGTAGTATTACAAGGTCTTAGGAATCATGTATAGGTCATGGGTTATTGAGCATAGTAAGGGGATGAAAATAAGAGCCTTCATTCCTATATTTTATTCCCATGCTCAAGTTCCACAGAAGAGTGCTAGAATGACCAAATATTACCTTTGTAAGGTATAAGTGGCCTCCAATTGGGATATAGGCACTATGACTAAGTTAGGTGTGAACCAAGAATGGGTCTTAAGTTATAGCCAAATTCAAGGGTGGAAAACAAGGGTCCTATACGCTATATAAAATGTTTTGGGCTCAATCTCCACTAACAACACATACAACCCTCAAAACATTCCCTCTCCTGGGGATCTTTTGACTGTGATTGGTTTGTAAGATATGATGTTTTCGATAAGATTGATGGGTTTTTGGGTCTTGACAATGGTAAAGGAAGGATAACAAGGATCTTAGGAAGTCAAAAAATCTTCTTGAGCTCAAGCATCATGAAATATGCGTTAAAACACCATAAAAAAACTTTATATGGTATCATTGGCCTCTAAGTGCAATATTGCTTCCATAAATTGGTGCAGCCTAGAACATGGTTATAGAGGAAAACAAGGGACTTACATAGGAAAATAAACCTTCTAGGCCTCAAGTGTAGTGAACAAGATCTCTAGCCATGACACATGCCCTCTCTATGTTGTCTTTCACCTCCAAATGGTGTTCCAGGTGCCATTATGTTGTATTTCCCAAAGGAGACGGGGATAAGGACCTTGATTATGGATGAGAGAGGAAAATAGGTTCTATGCTTTCAAAAGAAGGTTTTAATGTGAAAGATGTTCTTTCGGAACATGTTGGAATAACAATTTTTACATGGTTATTTTTTTCTATAAAAAATATGCATGCATGTTATTAATTTGTGTACATTAATAATGGGTGCACATTAATATGAATTTAGAAAAAGGGAAAGATTATTTTTTCCTCTACATGTTGGATGTGTTGTCCATATTTTCATTTTATCTTTGAAAAGATGAGCTTGGTGGTTTCCAAATCCTCAACATTATCTTCTTTTTTAACAAGGTTTTTAAATATGCTCCACACATGCATAGCTAATGATATTTCACAAAGTTATAAAGTTATGTATGGAGATTCCATATTTAAAAAAGATGATAAGTTATATTATGATCCTCAAACCTAGTAAGTTCATGCTTTCAATGAATTTCTTAATTTAAAAATATTAAAAACTAATATGAAAAAAATAGTGTCACACAATAAATAATTATTATCGATAATTGCCCAAGTTTATTTCAAGGTGGCTAGCTAAATTCTTAATATTAACATATGTAATATATTTTAAAGGAAATATAACATAATACTATTAAAAAAAAATTGATAACTTTCTTAAATAGAAATTAAATATTCCATAAACTAATATTTCTTAAAAAAATATTCCATAAATTAATTTTTGATAAAATAATTATTTCATGTTTTATTTATTTACATTATATTCCTCCTAATTAACATAAGATTGTTTTTCAAAATTTTAATTATAATTAACTCTACATGAAAGTATCTCATTAACTTACACTAGGTCTTAAGATTTTTGAACAATAATATATCTTAAGATTTTTTAAACAATAATATATCTTAAATATGTTGGATAGTAGGTTTTTTTAATGATGTTAAATATATTTTTGATGTATTGGAATTTGTATAAGTAAAGCCACTTCTATTTTCTAATAAATCAATAAATCAATACCTAGTAATTACTTTAAAAAAAATTAACTATAACCCAAACAAATTATAAATTAAAATAATTTTTCAACTCCCATTGTCATGTGATTTACGTTTTCTAAACTTGATCTTGGATTATAAACTCAAGTATAAAAAGTTATATTTTAACATGTTTTAAAAGTGAAATTTTATTTTTATAATTGATAATTAAAAATAAAATAAAAAACATTTTAAAATTTAAGTGAGAGATGTGTGATGTAACAAATATTTATAACATTTTATTAAAATTAAAAAGAGTAATACAAAATAAATATATCATGTAACAAATATTTGTAATTTTTAAATATATCATGTAACAAATATTTATAATTTTTAATTAAAAAATCAACATGAGTTAAATAAATGTATCATAAATCCAATATTTATAAAACATATTTTAAAAGTAAAAATATATATTTATAACATATTTTAAAAGTGAAAATATATTTTTATAATTGATAATTAAAAAAAAAATATTTTAAAATTTAAGTAAAAGATGTGTGATGTAACAAATATTTATAACATTTTGTTAAAAATGAAAAGAGTAATACAAAACAAATATATTATATAACAAATATTTGTAATTTTTTAATTGAAAAATGAACATGGATAAAATATATGTATCACGAAATCAATATGTGTAATTTCTTAATTGAAAATTTAAACAGAATAATAAAAATTAAAGTTGGCATGGTTGATCATCTATCATTGTCTAATAAAGTTGCCAACTTAAAACAAAAAGAAAATAAATGTTAAAATATGCTGCATAGTGAAGTAAGAATATAGACCTCTCTATTCAAAATATATATATATATATATATATATATATATATATATATATTATAATTTTATTTATTATATTTTAAATTAAAATAACCAAATTAAATTAAATTTAAATGTTTTATTATAAATTTAAACTTATATAAAAACCTTATGAATAAATCATTTTAATATTTTGATTTTTTAATTATTTTTTCCTGATATCTCATATCAAACTAATATATATTAATATGGATTTATTTTAATTTTGGATTTATCAAGTGGATAAAAGGATTTAATTTTTTTTTAGGTAAAAGCATTTTAGTGCAAAACTTAAAGAAAGATATTTGCACCTCTAGAGATTTGATCCCTCTTGATACTATATACTTGTTTTGATTATTGTGTAGATTGATTAATTAAATCTACTTGTCTTTTCATTTATATATTTTAATGTGTTTTATTATTTTATTAAAATATTAATATTAATTTATTATTTTGTGAATTTTTTACTATTATTTTAATAAGTTATGTGACATGGACATATCTCCCATATTAAACTATAAAACCTTTGAACACAAAAATATTAAAATAAATAATTATCATCCATTAAAAATCAAATAATTTTAATCTAGCAAATTGTAATGGACTTCATTACTAATCAATATTGGATTTTTTTTATGATGTTGACTATAAATCAGTGTTACAAAAAGATGGAACATGTATTTACATAGAGAGGGATGAGATGGATAGGATAGGTTTCATGCACATGTAAGATTATTTCAGCAACATACTGAGGCATGGGAAAACTTACTATCAATTCAACAAACAACCACAACCATTCAAATGAAATGTAGGAAGGGACTAAATTGATAGGAAGGGAGGGTTAATCATATTTGGCATGTTCTTCCCTCTTTTAGTTTTTAATATTAAACTATACTATCAATACCCACTACTCTTTCTATGTATTGTTAACACACTCCACCTCTTGGTGTCTTGGTTTTTGTATCAATTCCTCCCCATGTGAAGTCACAAGTGTCCCTAGCTATGAAACTAGATGAGAAAGTGAGTCAAAAATGTGTCTTCTAGAAACTAGTAAGCTTGGATAGGAAGTTTACCCTTGCAACCCTTGATATAAGGAGGGATGATTTGATAGACATTTAAGAGTCAAGAAATGGCATGTGAATGATCATAGTGTGGTGTTGGATAATAGAGAGAATCAAATATTGTTACTTCCACAACTTAGAAAAAGTACATAAACCTTAAAAAGATACAATAATATTATAGGTGAGAAGCTAAGGAGATAAACCACCTTATTAGAACATCGTGTTGTACAACCTATATGACATTTTTTTATATAGGCCACCCATTTAAGGTGGAAGTTTTACTGGAGATGGGATTGAAAATGGATGAAGAGTAATTTTTAGTGACCTATGTGAAGTATTATTGCTTCCCTAAACCAATAATGATCTTAATGATAAAATAAGAAATATAATTCATTTCAATGGCAGCAACATAGTTAGACAAAGTTGGTAGATCAACAATTGAGATAATTTCCCAACGAGAGATCAACAGTCCAAATTCATCGATATTTTACTCGAAAATTTTCAAAGTCTTGGAGTAGGCCAAAGGAAAACACTAACAATTGATGGTCGGTTTGGTCGGATTAAGCAAAGTGTTTTCATTCGCCAACATAAATTGTCGATAGACGATGGGATGATGTTCAGGCTTCGACCAATTTTGATAAATGTTTTGGACAAATAAGAGAAATGGTTGATGCATCGAATGGTAGATGGGCAAACCTCGACCGAATTGGCAAAGTGTTCTAATTGTCTAAGAGAAATGGTCGATGGTCGATGGAGAAAACAGGGTGATGACATATCATTCCACATCAACATCCATGTGTCGTATCATGTTATCCAAGTTAATACCTTTTGATGATGTTTCATGCCACATCATCATCCATGTGTCATGCCACATCAGTAGCTGCCACATCATCACAGAAGTGGTCAATCGCAGATGATCGGATTGATCGTCTTAACAAGCTATTACAAGTAGTTTCCAAGAGAAATGACCAATGAACGATGGGTCGATGGTCGAGAATTAACTGAATTTTTGAGGAGTTTCATTCACCAATGGAAATGGTTGACGGTGGATGACTCATGGCTGGGTCAATGAGTTTAACATTGTGTTGTGAATCGGTTGTAAAGGGAATGGATCGATGGTTGAAATTTCAATCGACAATTTGGGAAAAATGTTGTGCTCTTACAAAGGAAAGCAATGATTTTCAACAGTCAATGGAGCTTATATCAACAACTCATATTTAAAGGGTTGTTATAAAAGTAAAAGAAACAATTTATATGAAAGTTTCCAAATTTTCATATTTTTTTAGGTCATTAACTTGCAAGGAAATTTTGAGGGCCTAAACAACATTTTGAGGAGTTCTAATTTTCAATATTGTAAGTGTTATAGAAACCCCATATAATATCTGCAACTTAAATAAAAGAGCTCGAGGAGAGATTTTCAATGAGTTAATCTGTTTCAAAAACAAAGCTCATATGATGAACTTACAACCAAAGCAGTAAGGGTAAAATTTTAGTGCCAGATTACTTCCAGAGGGTATAACATCTTACTCAGTGGTCTGTTTGGGGCACGGGAGAATTCTATGGAAATATTATGAACCATAGAAAACATCCATGGAGCTAGATTTAGGATATGGGTATGTAAAAACGTCCAGGAAGAAAAAGAAGACACTTGTAACATACAAGGGTAAATTGAGTAAAACATCATAATCTTATTCGGACCATAACATTCATCCCAAAGTTTAGATTTGAGAAAATGAATAATTGTTGGAAATTTCTCGAGGAGGAGAAGAGACCTATCCACCCAGAACTTTGATTTAGAAAATAAAAGTTTCCAGAAATTAATAAAGAGATTTATGTAACAATAAAAGAGTGGAAATTGCAACATGTAAATGTTATAACTTTTCACTTAGAACTCAGATTGAATCATGGGTATAGCCATTGGAAATATGTTTCAGAGAGGAATGTGTCTAAGGAATTAGATTTTGATTTGGTGCATTATGTCCTTCATAAATTTGGATAAGGAGTAACCTATATTCTAACTGATGAAATGTTTTATATTATGCATGTTCTAACAATAATTATTACATGCACATTTATTGCAGAATTAGAGGTACATGAAAACAAATATAGTTCTTATATGAGGAATGGAGTCATGGACGATGTTCAAGTATCTTATATCCATGAGGAGGACGTCAGAGGTCTTGATGTAATCATGGGTAATGTTGAGACATAGTCTGATGGAAGAAGAGACATGGAGGATCTTGTAACTATGAGAAGCTTGCATAGAGAAGTGTAGATCTATAGAGATGATAATGAAATGATTATGAAGGCTCGGGAAGAGATAATTTAAATTTTGAATATCTTTCATAAGCAAGTTAACAAAAAATATGGCACCAAGAAAGACACTGGTGCTAGACAATCAACAACATCTAGATCCCAAAGCAAAAGGGATGATCATGGTAATGGTAGGAAGTCAAGAAGCATGACCAGGTGCCATAATTATCCATGGAAATCCACTAGAAGAAATCATGCAAGTTCAAGGACATGTATAAACCCAAGTGTGTCTCATGCCCAAAGGTAAGGGACAAGGCATGAGGAAAACATATTACAAGGTGAAATAAAGAAGATCAAGCCCCAAACTTTCAATGGTGAGCACAGGAAAAAATAAGAGGCCAAATCCTTGTTATTGTAAATGAAGGAATATTTCTAGCTGCATGAATACCCCTCAAAGATATAAGGTAGAATTGAAGCCTACCACTTGCAAGGAAAGAAAACCATGTGTTGGGATCAGCTTAAGCGAGACAAGAACCTTGATGAGAAGAGGATGTCATGGATGAAGTTCAAAGAATATTTCCAAGATAAATATTTATATGAACATTACTATGAAAGGAAGAAGAAAGATTTCTTTGAATTCGAGTTGGGAACCATGACAATGGATGAATCTAAGAAGAAGTTCTTTGAATTGTTGAAGTATGTTGACTTCATAAAGGATGAGAAGGTAATAATATAAAGGTTTCTAAGTGGGTTATCCTCTTTCTATAGTGACAAGATTCAATATGATAACCCCAAAAAATTAGAAGAAGCCAGAAGGAGAGAAAAACATATTTATGAGAAGAGTAGAGGAAGGCCATTTTTCCAAAGACATTGGGAGTGACAAGATGAAAGGGAAGAAGGATAAAAAGTAGAAATGTTTTAAGCCACCCTTTTTCAGGAAGAACACCTAAGAAAATCGGAAAGTTTAGTCATCCCAAAATGAGCACAAGGTTGTAGAACCATTTGGGAAAAGGCCAAGGAAACAAATTGTAAAATGTTGGGGATGCGAGGGAAATCACTTATATAGTGACTACCCTCACAAAGGTGAAATAATTAGGACTTTCCAAAAAATTCAGGAGGATGAAACCGTTGAATACATGGGAGGAAACATGCCAAGGGTTTATGAGGCCTTGGACAACAAGCAAGAAAAATATCAATCCCCCATGATTGAAGTGGAAGGTAAGATTGAAAACCATCCCATATAAATTTTAATTGATTATGGAGTTGGCCATAGTTACATAAATTTTAATATTGTTGAAATATTTCACTTGAAAATAAGTAAGCATAAGAAATCTTAGTTAGTTAAATTAGCCACAAGAGCTAAGAGGAAAATCAATGAGCTAGTTAAATATTTTCTCTTAGACATGAATGGACTCAGTACAAAGGTAGATGTAAAAATCATACAATTGGGTTCATATTATTGTCTATTTGGAATGGATTGGTTGGAAAAACACCACATTATCATAAAATATTACAACAAGACAATCACATGTCTTGACGAAGAATGGAAACAAGGCGAGGTTCAAGACATTCCAAGAGCTTTAGTTTTTAGAGATACTTCAGCTATGCAGTTGAAAACGAGTTTTAGAAAGGGATGTTGTATTTTTGCATCCCATATGGAAGAGGCATCCATAGATAAAGTGGAAAGAATTAAATATCGTCCGGTATTGAGGTATTTGAATATGCTTTTAGAGAAAAACTGGGACTTCCACCAAAAAAATACATTGATTTCTCTATCGATTTGGTGTTAGGAGCTACCCCAATGTCTAAGACACCTTACAGAATGGGCACACCAAAATTGAAAGAGATGCATATGCAACTTGAATAATTGTTAAAGAAGGGGTATGTACTCCCAAGTGTGTCACCTTGGGGAGCCCTAGTTCTTTTTGTAAAGAAGAAAGATGGAAACTTAAAGATATGTATTTATTTCAGGTAGCTAAATAAATTCACCATAAAGAACAAATATCATTTTCCAAGGATTGATGACTTATTTGATCAGCTAAAAGGTGCAAGAATATTTTCCAAGTTTGACTTGAGATCATGCTATCATCAACTGAGGATGAAGGAAGAAGATATTATCAACAAAAAATTCATGACAAGATATGGGAATTATTAATTCGTGACAGTACCATTTGGACTATCAAGTGCCCTAGTTGTTTTCATGTTCCTAATGAATGGAGTGATCAGGGAGTACCTGGAAAAGTTTGTAATTGTATTCCTAGATTGTATACTCATATACTCTAAGTTGGAAGAGGAACATGAGCAAAATTTGAGAATGGTTTTACAATTTTTAAGAGAGCATAAATTGTATGATAACCTAAGTGCATATTTTATCAAAATAAGATTCACTACTTGGGGCATATAATTTCAGTATAAGAGATAAAAAATGATCCTGAGAAGATATATTTCATTAGAGGATGGTCGACACCAATAAATGTTATGTAATTCATATCATTCATGGGTGTTGAGGGTTATTACCGAACATTCATAAAAGGATCCTCAAATATTGCAAGTCCCAATAACTTCTTTGCAAAAGAAGGGAGTGAAATTTGAATGGACTTCCAAGCGCAAAGAGATATTTTGGCAACTAAAAATGTATTAACAAGTGCTCCAATGTCAAATATTGCATATCCATATGAAAACTGTGTTGTGTACACTGATGCATGCAAGGAAGGGCTTGGTGGAGTCCTTAGTCAAAAGGATCATTTGATATGTTATGAGTCTATAAAATTAAAAGAGCATGAGAGGAATTATACCACACA